>BLSH010355584.1:899792-910993 GCA_018402905.1 Glandirana rugosa | reverse complement strand
AACGATAAACTGTCCCTCAGAGCACCCACAGGAACGTTTCCCTATTGCTCTATAATATGGTTCTGAACGCTAATGTGTCCCTCACAGGACCGCAATGAAGGTCTCCCTAATGCAGTCTGAGATGGTTGTGAACGCTAATCTTTCCCTCACAGCAGCGGCATGAAGCTCTCCCTATTCTAGTCTGACACACGGCGCTACGTGACTTGAGCCCCATATAGAGACTGGGTCACATGATGCACTGGCCAATCATAGCCATGCCATTAGTAGGCACGGCTGTGAGGGCTTCTAAGGGCAAACTAGTGAAAAGCTTGTTGATTGGCTGCCCAGCAGCTATAGAAAAGGCGCCAAAAATTCCCGAATACCGAACCCGATCCCAGACTTTTTTTTTAATGTCCGGGATCGGGTTCGGGGCAAGGACACCCCAAAGTCCGGTACGGACCCGAATTTTACAGTCCGGGTTCACTCAACTCTACTCAGCAGCCATGATTACAGTGATCAGCACATACAGGGAGACAGGAAAAGGCAGGAGCAACCAGATATATTGCTACATAGGAAGGGAAAAATTACATGGCACAAGCACTGTGCTATAGATCGCACCTTAAAGGAACGGGATTTTTTTTTAAAATGGTGACAACCACTTTAAAGCTGAATCTGTGATAAGCAAATACCATCTATATACACAGCATGTGTGTTCTTACTTCAATCTTAGTATGGTTTGTGTGTTTCTACTAGATCTGTGCAGTAATCCAGTGTGAAACTTTGTCCCTATGGAGCTTCCTGTAATAAACACTAGGTAACTGTTGCCCTCTCTCTCTTAGTGCAGGGTGGCTGGCTCTGTATCCACCCCTCCTGTAGTTTTCTGCAGGCAGCCTGTAGTGGGTGGACTTGACGAATGCTCCCCACAGCTTTGCTCTCTTCACAGGCTGGGTGCAGCACAATAATGATGTCACTGTTACTTTTACAAGGTAACACCGGGTTTACAAAAGGATTTGTAAAAAAAAAAAAAAAAAAAAAAAAAAAAAGGATTACAAAGTAGGTTTATATCCTGTGTGTCTATTAAGAAATATATTTAAATTATTGTTTTTGTGCCTGGAGTTCAGCTTTAAATATTGCCTGTCCCCTTTTAGAAGAATTTTCTGTCAGATATTAAATGTTGTCTGTGGTGATTGAGTGGAGGTTTGTTTCAGATTCCCGTTCTGCTTGACACCCATCAGTGTCAGTGAGAGTAAGTGAGCAAATGTCTACTTCATGTTGATGTAGACAGCATTAAAATCCTGACAAAGGCTCTAGATCCTCCTTATTCTTCTCATTGGCCTTATTTCTCAGAAATAAGACGCAGGAACTCAACCAAGCCACCTTCATGGGGGGAGGGGGTGCCACATCAAACTGTTGTAGAATACACATGGAGTTTGTAAAGCTTGGTCTGTACAAGATAAAGATAAAGACCAGGGATACCATATTTTACAGCTCAGCTATATTTGTGGTTTAGAAGGGGGGTTAGAGGTTGAGAAGCACTGAAAAGGGTGAGAAGAGGGGAGAAAGAACAGCATGATGGCCCTGTACTAGAGGATAACTAAACAAAGGGAGGGAGGGAAACATATAGGGAAAGGATATATAACTTTACATAGGTTGTTATATAAGGAAGCATGGATAGAAAAGTGAGCCCCTTGTGTCCGTCGCCCCCCGGAGTCCAGGGGGGAGGGAGCACAATGGTCAACGTCCTAAATGATAGCTAGTACAAAATCAGATATCAAACTAAAGAAACAATGTTACAAAGAACTTTGGTTTATCTGTCAGCGTTTGAAAGCTGGAACCATTTATACCAGGGAAGAGGGGGAGGGGGCTGCAGGAAGACGTTGGTTTTAATTCCTCGGTTGATATTATCCTGCCTGGTGGAAAGTGTAGAGTTTACTCTTCCTTTGGTAAGATATGTCCACAAATAGGATTGTGATAGGTGGAGTGCCATGTCTCCTAGCAGTGGTGGCTGGTGGTTGTTTTTTCGAGGGGGCAAACAATCCACCTGCCGCCTTCCCCCCCGGTCGGTGTGCCCCGAGCCCACCCTTTTGAAGCCTATTATCACGTGCTTAAAAAAAGACCTGATTGGAATCCATGCGTCCGGCGCCCTGCATGCAGATCATGCCCGTGCACCACTGCCTCCTATAGATATGGAGAATGTAATTTCACCTTCTCTTGAGCCGGAAAGGTTACATTTATAAATCCCTGCCATCATTGGGTGAAGCATTTTTCAGAGCCCCATTTTTGAGTCCATACATTTAATTGCTCCCTGTAGAGCAGTAGTTTCAATTCCCTATTTATTTATTTATTGGAAGGGGCTTGTGGTGAGATCCAATGTTTGAGAAAAAATCTGATCCATTAGTAGGCAAATGTGGGTCTATTGCGGGAGATTGGGAGGTTGAGAGGAGGTAGTACCTCTGAGTCTAAGTTGTTTCGGTCGCAACTGAATAACAGAAGAAGGGGGTCTTTAGGTATTTTGACTTGAGTTAAGCTTAATATGTGTCAGGGTTTGGCTCTCAGCAATTCTCTTCTCTGTGCTCAGCTGTCGGATATTTGCCAGCACTCATTGGTTCCACAGTGGCTCATCTGGTGATCTTTACCTGTTCGTCAGTCCAGCCTATAGCCATCCTCTTCTGGCTATTTAAACTACCTTGTTTATTCCTTTGATGCCTTTGCCTGGTCAATATATCTGGAGATTCTATGCTGTGTTCCTGTAAAAGGCTTTGCTGGGCTGATATGCCTTCTGGTTCCTGACCTTGTTCTTCTGACTATGCTTATCTCTGGTTTCCTGATTACTGGCTTGTTTGACTGCTTGCTTTGGCTTCCGATCCCTGGCTTATGATTTAACTATGTTTACTGATCTGTACCATTTTTACCATTACATTAAAAGGTTGATTTTTACTGCGTTTTCTGTCTCAGTTTGATTAGTGGTCCCTAACAATGTGTAGGATTGGACTTGCTCCCAGAATGTAGAAATAGAAGGGCATGCCCATAGTCGATTTTCCTTGCATATTGGGTACAATTTCACCCCTGAAGAGTCCTGCGGGATGATGTAGGGTATATATGCTCTATGGAGCAATTTAAATTAAGTTTCTCTCCAGGATTAATTTGGGGTTAATTTCAGGGTCGTTTTGCAGCCCTTAAGTAATAGGAGTGTAGGGTTATCCAGAGGGAGGTACATGCTCCAGGATTTTGAGGCTATGTCTCCAGACCTAAACCCTATTGAGCATCTGTGGGGCATCCTAAAATAAAAGGTGGAGGAGCTCAAGGTATCTAACATCCACCAGCTCCATGATGTCATCATGGAGGAGTGGAAGAGGACTCCAGTGGCAACCTGTGAAGGTCTGGTGAACTCCATGCCCAAGAGGGTTAAGGCAGTGCTGGAAAATAACGGTGGCCACACAAAACATTGACACATTGGGCCCAATTTGGACATTTTCACTTAGGGGTGTACTCACTTTTGTTGCCAGCGGTTTAGACATTAATAGCTGTGTGTTGAGTTATTTTGAAGGGATAGCAAATTTACACAATTACACAAGCTGTACACTCACTACTTACATTGTAGCAAAGTGTCATTTCTTCAGTGTTTTCACGTGAAAAGATATAATAAAATATTTACAAAAATCTGAGGGGTGTACTCACTTTTGTGAGATACTGTACATCGAAGATATTTATTTATGGTGGACTTATTTTTCCAATTGCGCAGTATTAGGGATCTGGTTTCCAGGAGGATATGTGATATTACTTGCTTATGTTGTATCGGAAAGAGTTCTATTCCCAAGTGTAGTGTTGCTAGACCCGGGTTAGGGGGGGCTATGACTCCTATAATTGAGGAAATGAGTTGGACACGTCTGTTCCATAGGCTTTTGATATTTGGGCCTTCCCAAAAGGTATGCTTGAGGTTCCCCACTAGGCTGCACTCTTTCCAACATAAGGGCGAGATGTTTGGGAAGATATGATCTAGCCTATATGGAGTGTAATGCCATCTGTTTGTTATTTTAATCGTTAGTTCCCAATGTTTAGCGCAATGGGAGGCCTTATGGATTCCTGTAAAAGCACATTGCCATTGTTCATCCAGAAAAGTGTTACCAATTTCGATTTCCCATTTCCTTATGTTTTCATTTCTTCTGAATGTCAATTTGTCATGGGCAAGGTTATAGAATAGTGATATTCCTCTCGTATTTTGATTAGTGGTCGAGTAGAATCGCCATGCTTTGGTTGGAAGAATGATTTTAGGTAAGGGGTGTAGCTTCAGGAAATGGATTATATGTATGCAAGAGAATATCATGTTGGGAGGTAGTTTGTGTTCTGTTATTATCTTTTCTGCAGATTTGGGGTTGGACCCCTTGGTGAGATCTGAGATGTGGTGGACACCATGGGAAATGAATGTCTTGACCAATAGAATAGGTATTTTTGCTTCTAGGAGGCTGATTGGCCATTTGTAGTCCATCTCGGTGAGATTCATGCTATGTTGGCTTTGGAGGTATCTCCACGCTAGTAGTGATACTTGTATTGGTGGTGAGAAATCACGAGTCTTCCAAGTTTTCAATGTGTCACCCATAAGGAGGGCAACTATATCTACCCATAATGTTTTGGTATTTTTCTGTAACTGATATTTAGGGTGGTCTAATCTTACTGCCCATAGTTAGTCTTTTAAGTCTATTAGCCCGGCTCCCCCAACCCAACTTGTATGAGAGGAGGTTTGATCTCGAACACCTGGCTTTTTTCCCGTCCCATATATAAGCCCATATAAGTTTAGCGCTTTCATATATTGTTTTGTCAGGCCTGATCATAAACCAATGAATCAGATCCATTAAGAGATAGCACAGGATGTCTGAGATAAGGGAGAGGACCTTAAACCCCCTCCCTCAGGCAGCTATGACATTCCAGAGACCCTCAAACAAATCTAAAGTGTAGAATTACCCACATTTCATAACTCCAGATAGGAATGTGACATCTTAATAAAAAGTATATATCTAAATGCGGGAATTCATCCTGACCAAAATGAACCAGAACGTCAACGAATTCAATTATAAGAGGACCCACTGCTAGTTTTGCCTCTTCCCAGGGTAACGGAGATTGCCAAGTCTGATGTGTTTGGACTTGTTTCGATGCACTGTGCATGCTGAACGTGAATTCCTTAATGGTGAATTTGCACGATAATCTGATCCCAAGATATGTTTTTTATACTGCAAATTGCATATTAGGGAAGGTTGCTATTCCATGGTCCTTCCTGGACAGCCCACAGGCCCTCCTTACCCATGTGAATGGTCAGGGGCATATGGCCCCACCATTTTTTCTGTAAATATTTTACTGCACCAAACTTGACCTTTTCGTTATTAAACCTTATTCTGAGAAGTGTTAATCTTGTCCCTAAAGCTCTTAATGCAAGCTATAACGAATCTGCTTATTTGAAGAGCGCTGCTGTTTAGGATAACTCATCTAAATACTCCTGTCTGTGGTGACAGCGTGTGTTACAGGTGGTTATTCTAAAATCCTAATTGGTATTACTAATTGTTGGAGACCTAACACTCCGGATCAAAGGTTAGTGGTGGCAGAGAAAGGGTTAATTGCTTGAATTAGCCCGATAACAATCGCTCTCAGGCGGCTGGCACTTAGACGGTGGCCCCGCAAGCTGGAGAATCTTTGTGCGGAAAGCAGCTGAGAGTGGTATTGTTACTTTAGTGACAAGCACCATGCAAGCTCAAGTGGTCCTTTATCACTGGTGAGCGAGGAGGGCAGTAATCTGATAGCCGCGTTCGTTACATTTAATATCAGAGTTTAGGAGTGAGATTGGTCTGAAATTGGCCGGTGTGGTGGGATCTTTACCTAGTTTGGGTAGTGTTACTTTATGCGCTCTCATCATCTCTTGGGGGAATGAGGAGGTTCTGCCGCTTTGATATATACTGATTGCATATATGGGGATAAGACGTTTTTGAAGATTTTGTAATATTCATCCGAGAAGCCGTCAGGCCCTGGTGATTTACCATTCGGTAGGCTAGCTATAACTTGTTCTATTTCTTTGGTTGTAAATGGTGTGTTGAGCTCTGCTAATTGTACTTGTGAGAGATATGGACGATTTATCCCTTTTAAGAATTGTTGTATATTCTAATGGTTGGCTGAGGTGTAGCACTGTTATCTCGTAAATTATATAGTGCACTATAATAATCTCGAATGAGCAGATTTTATTGGAGGTTGGGTGGTAGCGATTTTTGGTTGCTATGAAGGATGACCGATAGGTCATATGGATATGCCATAGCTGACTCCACCCTGTAGTTAGTGAACTTTGAGCCCTGCACAATCTAGTCTAAGCCTAGATGCAGTAAACATGAAATGTTATACAGTCTGATAAAAGGGAGATTTGCCCCCCCCCCCCCGCGCGCTCTTCGGGAGATATAATTTTGCCAAGGAGATGCAAGGTCTTTTGGGTGCCAAAGGAAGGCTCTATTGAGATTTTGTATGTCAATTAGCACTGGAATTGTTTGCATTGGGTACAGCAGACATGAGAAGCTGACCATATTGTAAAGGTGGCATCTCCCGAAGAGCGATAATGGAAGGTCCATACATGCTTCCAATTCACTAACTATTTTAGATATCAGTGGAGGATAGTTAAGCTAGTAGATAGATGAGGGCTCTCTGCCTATTTTCACTCCCAAGTACGTGATGTAATTTGAAGCTATAGGAAAGGGTATCCAGAAGCGTGGGCCACCCTTGCGAATCGGTAGCGCCTCACTTTTGACTAATTTTCAGTCCTGAGCATGTGAGGAAGGTGTTAAAGGCTTGTTGGATTGTAGGAAATATCAAAATGTGTACCAAAAAGAAGGCTACTCGGAAATCCTCCTTACCTATTTTGAAGCCATGAGGGGGTGCAGCATTGCTAAGATAGCAGGAAAGCAGTTTGATAGCCAAATTTAAAAGTAAGGGTGATAGGGGGCACCCCTGACACGTACCATTGTGGAGAGATATAGGGTCCAAGACATGTCCTGCAGCCACTACCCTAGCTGTTGGAGAGCAGTAGAGGCTGTCTACGAAGTGTACAAAGGAGCCTGAAAAGCCGAACCTTGCGAAGACAAGAGCCAACCACTGAAAACTTATATTATCAAAAGCCTTTTTGGTGTCTAAGGTAATGATGGATATGTCTTCGATTGGGTGGGCTCTAGCATGCTTTAATACTGTGAGTATCTTCCTGATGTTTGAACAGGCTGAGCAGCCTTTGATAAAGCCTGCTTATGCTGGGTGGATCATGGATGGTAGGATATTTGCCAGTCGCGAGGCTATAATTTTGTATAGTAGTTTAGAGTCTATGTTTCGTAGTGAGATAGGGCGGTAGGAGCCTGGCTCCATCGGGTCTTTGCCCTTTTTGGCTATAAGTTTGATGTAGGCCTGGTGACCTAAAGGGAGGTAGGCTCCACCCCCAGATCCCATTGAACACCTTATGAAGAGTTGAGGATATAAAGCTGCCTGACAGTTTGTAGAACTCTCCTGACAGCCCGTCTGGTCCTGGGGTTTTGTTGTTAGCTAAGTTTTTGATATCCTCATCTATCTCTTCCTGAGAGATTGGAACATTTAGGGTAAGGAGTTGCTCTGGGGAGATCTTGGGAAGATTGGCCAAGTCCAGAAAGTGTGTGGCTTGCAGGGGGTCTGTAGTGCCTGCCGCATAGAGGGTCGTCTAAAAAGTTTGAATAATTTTGTTGATCTCTGAAGGGGTGGATGCTACTAGGCCCTGGTGATCTTTTAAGGCTGTAATATGTGTAGGCTTAAACGGGCATTTACAATGTTTAGAAAGGACCTTTCTGGCTTTGTTTCCATACTTATGCTATCTTCTCAACAACTGCATCTTTGTTCCATCCCAAGCCTTGTTGTGGTGAGTTGGTTTAACGTCGCTCTGTGTTGGTGACGTCACATCCAGCGCGCCAACCAATCACACCAGCTGCACCATTCAGCGGTTTGGAGTCCAATGTCTGGTACATTGGGGGCCTCTCCACATCACTGACCCTTATGGGTTCTACCAGTGGTTTCTCACCTCTTAAATTGGGTGGATACCCATGCAACATCTGGCACCTATACACCTTTTGGTTGCCCCCAGCACCATCCTTGATATGCACAAGTCAGCCTGCCGAGGTTTGGGTGAGATTGAGGTCCAATATTAAGCATGATGTTTAACATTGATTGTCTGTCAGCCATGTTTTAACCCTTTCCATTCTTGGAATACTTTGATCTTACAATACATTTATCTACATTAACTGTGGCATAGACATTTTAATGACTTCTCTGAGGTATGTCTCAAGTGGTTTGTAGCCATCACCCCCCAGCGCTGGATTAAGAAGAACCTTTTGTTGTTTGCTCTTTTGGTTCCCCTCTAGCTGCAGCGGGCTAACATTTATTACATGGTCTGCCATATGTTGGTTCTCCATACAGTGCCTGAACTTTTTAGGAGTACATTTGTCATCACAAAGCTACCTCATGAAGTATTGAGGCTGAGGCCAGAGGTTCTCACTTGTTTCTAGTTGACCCATTTGGATGTGTAAAGAGTAGACGCTTTGGGGGTTCCTTCCTAGGACTGCGCTGCTCACTTGGCTCTGGGTGGGGTTTTTCAGAGTGCAGGGATGAGTTTTCTGGGCCTTGTAGGAGAGGGCGCAAGTAGGATTCTGCCTCTGCTGGGGTGTGGAAGGTAAGTTGGTCCCTATTTGGAGCTTGCAGTCTCAGCGTGGCCTGTTTTGCAACACACTGGTTAGGGAGGCCAGTAATTCTGGTATGCAGGAAGCACAGAGATGTAACAGAGAGCTTGCTTGATAGGTTTCTGGTAAACCAATTATTCAGAGATTGTTCCTGTGGGAACGGTTTTCTAGGTCTTCAAGTTTTTTCTGAATGATGGGAGACAGGGAGATGGAGCGGGAGCGGGAGCTAGTGAAATATCACTCCATTGCGAGGGGGGAGTTAGTTGGTGTAAGCTGCGCCCACTGAAGGACCTGTCACAGGGCTTTATATGCCGATTCTTGCCTTGCTTACTTGGAGCCGCTGTGTCACATTGTCCTCACATGCGGCGCCAGAACCAGAAGTCCAGCGTAGGGTATTAAAGGGGCATTGTTAAATACCAGTAGGGAGTTGTATACAGATTGCATTGTTCAGGAGTGCGCTACTACAGAGGGCAGGGTTCAGGAGAGTGTTACAGTATCTCACAAAAGTTTTTTTTGAAAATTATTTTTATTCATTTTTACAGACATATACACGTCAGTAGACAGTCCAAAAGCAAACCACATACAAAAGAAAAATTAAAGAAAAAGTAACACAGTACAGCCGAAAGCAGACCAATACAAAAGTAGAAAAAGTACAAAGTACTAACAGAAAAAGCAACATATTCCAACAGTAGCCCCGCTTCGCAGGCTCAAGCCCGAGGCCTAATAGGCCATTCCCTTGCTCTCCTTTTGCTCTCAAGCCAGGTCTCTACGGTTGGCACCGCCCCGCTCCCCCCCACACGGCCCCACCTACCCACATATACTGTATATGATAGCCTGTGCACATACATGATGTGTGGCTAGAGGACTCGTTACTGGGCCCTCCTTCCACCTAGAGGCACCCAGCACCCTTTGTTCACACTCGCTCCTGCCTCCTAGCCCGACAGGGCACAGCCATCAACAGGGGGCCTCACTCATTTCCTCCCTGAGACCCCCGTCCTCTTACAAGAGAATATAATTGGCACAGGGCTACAAAGGCAATGCACACACCCCGACTACAGCCCTTACTCCGACACCGTGGACGTGCTTGACAGCCAACATCCCCACACTTTATCAAGTTTAAGAGGTATGCCCCTGCTGGCGTAGGTGGCCTTGTAGAAAGGAACCGCTTTGTTTACAATGGCCTTCCATGCCTGTACTGTGGGTGGGGTGGACCTTTTCCAATGCAGGACTATCGTCTTCCTAGCAAAGAATATGAGGATAGTCAAGAGAGTGCGCCTTACATCCTTGTGTGCCAGTGCGTCCACCAGCCCCAGGAGGCAAACCTCAACCGTTATAGGCACGGCCACTTCCATGACATCCTCAATGGTTTTAGCGACCCCATTCCAGAACATTTGTATGGCCGCACAATGCCAGAAAATATGGAAGAACTCTGCCTCCTGGCAGGGGCACCACATCATTGCCAATTTGGCAGGTGTGTGGTAAATTCTATGCAAGAATTTATATTGGATAAGGTGATCCCTGGCTGAGACCAGCCTAGTAAAATTTGTTTCCCAAATGTCATCTCAGTCGTCTCTGTCCATCTGCGGGAACACCCCCTCCCACCCCGACCTACACCTCGTGAGGAGGTCCCCCTCCCCCAAAGCAAGTTGACTGTATATGTTGGACAGGGCTTTGTCTAGGTCCTTCTCCCTAAGGAGAGACTCTATATCATTGACCGTGAGATCCAATGCCTCAGAACCAAATTGGGAAGCATAAGCATACCTGAGTTGTAAATACCTAAATAGATGGGAGTTCAGGAGGTGGTGTTTTACTTTGACCTACACCGCTCACATTTTTGTAAATATTTTATTATATCTTTTCATGTGACAACACTGAAGAAATGACACTTTGCTACAATGTAAAGTAGTCAGTATACAGCTTGTATAACAGTGTAAATTTGCTGTCCCCTCAAAATAACTCAATACACAGCCATTAATGTCTAAACCGCTGGTAACAAAAGTGAGTACACCCCTATGTAAAAATGTCCAAATTGGGCCCAATTAGCCATTTTCCCTCCCTGGTGTCATGTGATTCATTAGTGTTACAAGTAGAGTTGAGCGAACCTCTGGAAGTTCGGGTTCTGCTGGTCCGTCCGAACTTCGGGACAAAGTCCGGGTCCGGGTCCGGACGGAACCCGAACGATGGGCTTCAAGCCTGCCTGGTCGTCTTGGGCTTGAAGGTCTCCAAGCGAGTTGAGATGAACATTGTGATTACTTAGTGTACTGTGGTCCCTCCCTTTTACCGATTAACCCGGGTTAAACCTGTAAAAATGTATCCCCACATGAGTGAAAACAATGGTCGCCAAATCTGTAATTACCGACACATAACTCAATAAAACTCCCCTGTCGTTTAAATGTGACAATATGTTCGACATATGACTGATGAAATGTAACATCGTTTCACAGTAAAGAAGTCACAACAGTGTACTTTTCTATATTATTTTATAAATGTTTTTACACTCGCCACATC
>BLSH010355584.1:884111-894918 GCA_018402905.1 Glandirana rugosa | reverse complement strand
TCTGTCCTCAGAGCAACAGCACAGACAGCAGTAGTAAAGTAATCTATCTCAGGATGCAGGATCAGGTCTTAAAATGGCTAAAATCTGTCCCTCACGCCGTCAGCTACCTTTCCCTATACTAACCCAAGGAGCATGTGACTGCAGCACTGTGACTCCAGCTTATAAAGAGGCTGGGTCACATGATGCACCGGCCAATCACAGCCATGCCATTAGTAGGCATGGCTGTGATGGCTTCTAAGGGCAAACCAGTGAAACGCTTGTTGATTGGCTGCCCTGCAGCTTCTCAACACGTGGAGTAAAATAGCAGAACCCCGGACCGAACCCGAACGATTTTTGAAATGTCCGGGTCCGGGTCCGTGCCACGGACACCCAAAAGTTCGGTACGGACCCGAACGTTACAGTCCGGGTTCGCTCAACACTAGTTACAAGGCCTCAGGTGTAAATGGGAAGCAGGTGTGTTAAATTTGGTATTATTGCCCTCACTCTCTCATACTGGTCACTGGAAGTTCAACATGACACCTCGTGGAAAAGAACTCTCTGAGAATCTGAAAAAAAGAATTGTTGCTTTACATAAAGATGGCTATAAGAAGATTGCCAAGACCCTGAAACTGAGCTGCAGCACGGTGGCCAAGACCATACAGTGGTTTAACAGAACATGTTCCACTCAGAACAGGCCCCGCCATGGTCGACCAAGGGAGTTGAGTGCGCATGCTCAGCGCCATATCCAGAGGTTGTCTTTGGGAAATAGACGTATGAGTGCTGCCAGCGTTGCTGCAAAGGTTGAAGGGGTTGGGGGTCAGCCTGTCAGTGCTCAGACCATAAGCCGCACACTGCATCAAATTGGTCAGAATGGCTATCATCCCAGAAGGAAGCCTGTTCTAAAGATGATGCACAAGAAAGCCCACAAACATTTTGCAGAAGACAAGCAGACTAAGGACATGGATTACTGGAACCATGTCCTGTGGTATGATGAGACCAAGATAAACTTATTTGGCTCAGATGATGTCAAGCGTGTATGGCAGCAACCAGTTGAGGAATACAAAGACAAGTGTGTCTTGCGTACAGTCAAGCATGGTGTTGGGAGTGTGAATAGTATGAATGTACAAGGTGTGAATAAGAATTCAATGCTTCATCAGTAGCATGCATAGATGCAGCAACTGATGCTAGCTGCAGAGACACAGCACCAGTGCCTACCACCTCCCGCACACTTACCTCCCTTCTGTTTCTCCTTGCCACCTTAACATCGTGCCTCCCTGTCAGCTTAACACCTTGCCACACTGCCACCTTAACACTATGTCACCCTGCCACCTTAACACCTTCCTGAAATCCCACCAGATTACTGCTCCATGCACATCCTTTGGAATGAACTACTGAAAGGTAATAACTAAATAAACTCTATGCACAATCACTAGCTCAGTACAAGTGCAACAAGTATAGAAACAAACAGCAACAAAAAACTAAAAAACGAAACAAACTTAAAGTGGTTCTAAAGGCTGAAGATTTTCTTACCTTCATGCATTCTAAGCCACGCTCTCTGTGTATTATGGACACAGAGAGCCAACTCGGGAGTGAGCGTGCACAAGTGTGCCCCATAGCAAGCGGCTTGCTACAGAATGGAACTGTAGCACAAATATTCAGAAACTGTTATGATTGCTAATTGATATATTTTAATGTGTGACCAGATTTAGAGAGAACATGCTGGTAAACACTTTATAGTGAGGCTATTATGCTGCAAACAGTATATTGGCACCTTGTTATTTTCACCTAGCTAGTATCATGTTGGGCTTGATTACTTCATAGATTCCACAAGGTGCCTGTAACAATAATTGTAGTTTACCTTAATATGATAGCCCCTGTAGGAGATTAGCTTGTGGGGATCACTTTTCAGAGGAAAAGATTCAGCATGGAGGTCAGTTTCTTTAAAATCTGAAGGCTTGCCAGGTTTATTATCACAGGTTTGCAAGATCAACAGAAAACAAAACTTTGCCGTCCGGTGCCAAACTAAACAATCCGGTTCCTCTCTATACAGTGTGGGGCTGTCCCCGACACCCACAAAACATAAGCACTGTGCAAACCTTGACCTTGGAGTCCAAATTAGCACACAGAGCTCACTCAGCTTCCTCCCTCTGAGATCCAGGATATAGCTCTCCTCTGCTCTCTTCCTGGTCATTAAATGCAGGGGGAGAGGGGTTTAAGTTGTTGTCACACAGTCACTTAAGGGGGGCATGGTCGGTGACTAGCCTGAACGACCTTCCCAGCAGGTAGTATTTTAGAGCCTTTAAGGTTCACTTGATAGCCAGGCACTCCTTCTCCACAATGGCATAATTCCTTTCATGCCTATTAAGCTTCCTGCTTAAGTAGACGACCGGGTGCTCCTCACCATCTCTGCTCTGGGACAGAACAGCACCTAGTCCCACCTCAGAGGCTTTGGTTTGAACAACAAACTCCTTTGTGAAGTCTGGGGTCACGAGCACTGGCTGTACACAAAGGGCTTGCTTCAACTTCTGGAATGCCTTCTTGGCTTCGGGATTCCACTTAATCATTCCCGACCCTCTACCCTTCATCAGATCGGTCAGAGGGATGGCAATGGTGGCAAAGTCGGGGATGAAGTGTCGGTAATACCTTGTAATCCCCTGGAGGGCACAAACCTGTTTTTTGTTCACTGGTTGGGGCCACTTTTGAATTGCCTCAATCTTATTGGCCTGGGTCTTGATCAGACCCCGACCAATAACATACCCAAGGTATTTGGCCTCCTCCAGACCTATGGCACACTTTTTTGGGTTGGCTGTTAAACCTGCTACCGTCAGCGAATCTACCACTGCCCGCACCCGGGGCAGATGTGATTCCCAATCTGGGCTGTGGATGACCACATCATCCAGATAGGCCGCTGCATAGGGCCGATGCGACCTCAAGGTTTTGTCCATCATCCTCTGGAAGGATGCAGGGGACCCATGCAGACCAAACGCCATTCGCTTGTACTGGAAGGACCCATCGGGGGTAGAAAAGGCTGTTTTTTCCTTTGCCGACTCTGTTAGGGGGATCTGACAGTATCCCTTAGTTAGGTCTAGGGTTGTTATGTACCGGGCACTTCCCAGCCTGTCCACAAGTCCGTCAACCCACGGCATTGGGTATGCATCAAACTTAGACATGTTATTTAGTTTCCTGAAATCGTTACAGAACCGGACAGTGCCATCGGGCTTTGGGGCCAGCACTATAGGGCTCGACCAGGCGCTGTGGGACTCCTCTATCACGTCTAACTCCAACATGGTTTTTATTTCTCTCACCACCACCTCTCGTCTAGCCTCAGGTATTTGGTAGGGTTTTACATTTACAAGGACCCATGGTGCCATGATTATGTCATGCTGTAGTACAATCGTCAGTCCGGATAGCGAAGAGAAAAAGTCTCTATTTTTACTGACAAATTTCTTAACGTTGTTTCGTTGCGCCAGTGACAAGGACTCGGTTATGGGGACATCTGGGGTCAGGGGTAACCTGTACTTTTGTCGAGCGGGCACTGCCAGTAAACTCTCTCTGCCCTTCCACGGTTTTAGGAGATTAACATGGTAAATCTGCTCCAGTTTCCTTTTCCCAGGCTGGTAAACTTTGAAGTTTACTTCCCCTACTCTTTCCCTAATCTCAAAGGGACCCTGCCACTTTGCCAGGAATTTACTTTCAACTGTGGGGACTAGCACCTGCACTCGTGCAGATTTTACTACTGGTCCCACAAGTTCCATGCCAATTCTTGAAGTGGCACGTCAATTATGGGAAGGGGGGCAAGGGGACTAAGAAAATGGGTTGACGGGGCCGTCATTTGACACTCAGGGCATTATTCACAGTATTCTTTGATGTCTGCATACAACCCAGACCAGAAGAATCTCTGGGTTATTATCTCCCTGGTTTTCTCCATACCCAGACATCCCCCCATTACATGCCCATGGGCCAGATCTAGCACCATCCTGCAGAATGGTTTGGGAACCACTAGCTGTTCCACTTCGTCCTCCTCGCGTTTCACCACCTGACACAACAAATTATTTTTAAGTGTCATTTAGGGAAAAGACACCCCCCAATTAGGATCCACAGGTTCCCCATCCATCACCTTCACATTTTCTCTGGCTCTAAGGAGAGTGACATCCCGTAGTTGTTCTGTACAGAAGTCCTCTCTCTGGACCTCTAAGTCAGGTACTACATTCGGTTCACTCTCACCGTCAGGGTCAGAGACATTGTTTGGGTCATTAGCCCCCAAGCTATCTTCTAGCTCCTCTGGCTTCCCAGCAAGTACAGAAAGTCCTCGGTCCTGCCACCAGATTCGTCTTCCACTTGGCAAAACAGGTCGGGCGAGAGGTCCCGTGCTTCTGCAGCAGGGGGAGCTCTATCCTCCAGACTCTCTGTGCCTTCCCATAACCTCCAAAAATGAGGAAAATCCCTGCCCACTAGGGCGTCATAAAGTAGTAAAGGTACTACCCCTACTGAATGAATCACCCTACCGCAAGGGGTGCCAATCTCAACTACCGCTGTCTGGTAGTCACGAGTGTCTCCATGGATGCAAATGACTTTGACAGTGCTAGGGTGTAACCTTTCAGGATCTACACAATTGCTTTTCACCAACATCACCACACTACCCGGGTCAAGCAGTGCAGTGACTGGTCTCCCATCAACAAAAATGACACACATTTGCTTCTCCATGTGACTTGAACATGATGCTGTATATGCGACCTGTGCAAAAAGAGAAAGGCGTCTATTCACATAAGTATAATCACATTGCATGGGTTCATCATTCAGGGAGCAATTGGCAGCAATATGGCCCAATGCATGGCTGACCCATTTCCTCAAAGCAGCAGGGAGTGCCCGTACTTGGCGGTCCATGACCATGCGCTCCACAATCTGGGGACCTGGCAAAGTCTCCGGCTGTAGCCATTTCCCGGTAAGGTGAACTAGGTCGAACACCTGCGAACGGGGTAGCTTGTCGGTGCAGTAGGTACACTGATGCATGCGTTGGGCCTGGACTGCCATGGTGACCCTCAGGCATGCGATTATCTCTGCTTTTAGAGTCTAATAGTCCTGGGCCTTATCTGGTTCCAGATCAAAGTAGGCCTTTTGGGGCTCACCTGTCAAAAATGGGGCCAACAGCCCTACCCATTGTTCCTTTGACCACCTTTCGTGGTCGGCGACTCTCTCAAAAGTTGTGAGGTACGCCTCTACATCATCCGCCGGTGTCATCTTCTGTAGCTAAGCTTAACTCCACCACGTGTGGGAGATTAGCTCATGGGGATCACTTTTCAGAGGAAAATTTTCAGCATAGAGGTCAGTTTATTTAAAATCTGACAGCTTGCCAGGTTTATTATCACATGTTTGCAGATCAAAACACATAAAAACAGAAACAAAACCTAAACAATACCTCTCTATACAGTGTAGGGCTGTCCCCGACACCCACAAAACATAAGCACTGTGCAAACCTTGACCTTTGAGTCCAAATTAGCACACAGAGCTCACTCAGCTTTCTCCCTCTGAGATCCAGGATAGAACTCTCCTCTGCTCTCTTCCTGGTCATTAAATGCAGGTGGAGAGGGATTTGAGTGGACCAGAAAGTCCGGGCTGGAACCAGCTCTGCCACGGTAGCTAGCAAAACCTGGGTCGGACTCTCTCTAGTCACCTCAAAGTGATTGCATGCGAGGCAACAAGTATCGCCCGTCCATTATGGCACCTCCCTCCCATAACATCACACCCCATACAGCTCTTTTAGCTTTTTTAGAAACACTATCATGCTGAAACACCTCCATTATAGTCTTATTTGAGCTGCTTTCTTGATTGGGGAATTTTCAACTGAAGGCACTGTCATACGTATGGAACTACAGTAGCTTGTGACTATAGCTGCTTTGGAACATAACACATTATAGTACTGGAAGCAGCCAATGGTAAATGGGTGGGCTAAAACCATAAAGAGGTGTAAATGATCAGCAGTATTCTTTAAAGTCCAACTCCAAGAAATGCCCCACTCACCCACTCCACCCCAACTGCAATGGGTAAATGCTTGTTTAGATCTAGGGGATTGGAAAAAGCGGTTTTACTTACCGGATCTTCCACTCTCGTGACTTCTTCATGGTACAAGACCAATCCCTGAAGACTCTTTTACCCTATGTTCCAAAAGTTACAGGTCCTCAGTTGTCATCAAGCATAATGAGGGGTTCAAAACCCTGCATTGGATGTGTGGAAACCGAGAAACAGTCCACCACTGCAGAATGGGGGAGAAGAGGAAAGCGCCGGCTACTGTTGGATTGGAGGACTGGATAAGTAAACCCACTTGGACAGCCCTTTACTTTCCCTGGAGTGAGCTTTAAGTATGCAGTTGGTATTAGAGGGCCTAATGTTTTCCTCAGCATTGCACCACCCCAAGCTTGAACCATAGACAGCTATCCTCTTTGTGGCTTGATGTTTCACACATCTGTTGTGGTTATCTGAGAAGTTCTGGAGCTCATGTCAACCTAAACAAATTTTCCATTCTCTTACATTTCTATGGAATTATATATTATATACATGCACAACATTTTTTAGATTGAGATCAGATGCCCCATGGCAACCAACTTAATTTAAAACATAAATTGTTATAAGGATGGAATTGTTTTCACTGGAAGGAACAGACAACTGTATCTATATAGACTGCTGTAATTATCTGGAGAACTGCCAAATATTTTCTCATAGCAGAGGTTAGACTTCCATCCAGGGCCAGCATATTTTAATAATTCTTTATGTCCATGTTTTTTTTTCTTGTTTTACACTTGACATTTGTGCAATCCTGTTCCAAGCTTTTACAAATTATAAATGAAGAAAAATAGCACCATATTATGTAATTTGAGGATCTGTAAAACTGTTTTGGCTCTGAAAGCAGCACGATTCATTAAAAAATGTGTATTCACATTAAAAACAATCAATATATTTAGGCAGGTTTAATATTCCATTGAAAGTGAGACACAAACAGAACATACTTGACAATGCGGCCATATGTATTTTATACATACAGAGTTGTATGTGGGATTAGCACTTAGTAGAGTGCCATTAAATACGTTGTAGAAAAGGGAACACAACAAGCCATTTTGTACATGTGATCTTTAAATAAGACCTGTTTTATATCTCTTACAATTGCTAAACATAATTTTCATCATTTTCACTTTCAGATACAACAATGATGGGGCAGAGAGATTTGCTGTATTGTTTCCCCATATAAGGTGTCAAAATATTTTTGTAGTCTTTTAGCATGTGGAAAAAAGATTATGATCATAATGTTTAAACTTAAGAAAGGAACTGCACTGATGTGGCCTAAAGTGTGAAACCGTAAAACTTTTTCGCTTTAGAAGGCAGTACAAAGTGTTTAAAGTACCATTAACATTACCATCTAAAGCATATGTTCAGGATGGGGAATGGGAATGGGACCACTATGCCTGGGCCGATGGGGTCAGATGCTTTAGTTATAATTGATCCTCGAACATATTTATTGGCAATGTGAATACATGTCCCCAATTCTTTATCTCTTCAGTAAGTACATTTTTTTTAAGTATGTAGTAGGCCTGATAGGTTTCTGGAATAAAAGAAGAAACAACTATCCATGCTATTTCGCCTCTGGCAATAACCGACACAAACCAACCAGAATTAATTTCTTGGCTGAGCTTACTGGTATAAACTGAAATGGCAATGATTGCTATAGGTTAGTGAAGTTGAATACAGGTATTTGTGTAAATGAAGGTCAGCTTTGTGTAACAGGCATGTAATGGATGGAGGGGTTTTAATTCTGAAAAGAGAAACAATTAAACATAAGATATTGTAAAACTAGACTTTACAAAAGTAGAGTATTGGTGGCCAAAACATTTTTATTTTTTTATTTTGGATTACAGGGTTTACCATCAATAGTTTACCATAACATAGCAGTATGGTCTTAATCCTGCTGTGTAAGCGCTGGATGGGTAATGGATAAAATAATATGGAGGGTGGGGAGTAGTAGGAAATAGAAGATGTGGGGGGGAGCTAAAGAGAGGGGCCAGGTTGTAAGGGATGAATACAGGTACAGAGTAGCCACACTGACCAAATTTTATCATAATTTGCTGGGCAGCCTTTGCTCACATATGTCAGTTGGTACATTGGAGCACACTATGAATTGCTGAACACCAGTCACAATAGGACGGGGGGTAGAAAGTTTCCATTTGAGTGGTATCTCCCTTCTGGCATAATAGGATGCATAGAATAGGAAAAAGTAACATAATTTTGTTTTTTTAGTAATTTTAATGCCAGAAAAAGCCTTGATTTTATGCCAGTGTTTTACCTGGCATAACTGTGTATGAGGAGGCTGCTCCACTTTCAAACAGTGACAGATTAACAGAAGTTGCAGCAGTTGCAACCCGTGATCAGGCTCCTGCCTGAAGGGCAGACCTGCTCCCCAATGCCTCAGCAATAACACATTAAAGGTAAAATGAAATGGATCTGGGTCACTTGTATTTTAGATTGTTTTGTTTATAAGTGTTTAAACAGTTGTATTGCATCTGCCTGTAATTGCCTGCTTTAAGGCTTTCTTTGTCCAAGTGAAACCTTGGAGCAGGCCATCCGATAAGGGACTAATTTAGTTATTCACAGTCAAACAAAAATCTCCTGTGCTCAACAGTTTTGCGATGGCAATGAAAGTGGCATAAAATTCTGATGGTTTACAAAGGAAGCACAGGCCTTGCTGCCCTCCAAGGGCCAGGGGACACCCAAAGGAAACACTGTAAAAGAATAAAAAGAGGGTGCACCAGCCTTGACCATTACCCAAGTAAATTTATTCAAATTCAAAGGAAAAACTATATACTCACAAACAGAATAGAAATCAAGGCCCAGTGCTCTGAGGAAGAGGGGATCAACCCTTGAAACGTGTCAGCCTTCCTTAGGGACCTCCGGCGTGTTGGACACAGCCCTGATGACCTGGTAGCTGTTGGTCCTTTGTAGACTTTGATATGCCTTCATTTCTTTTCTGTTTGTGAGTATATAGGTTTTCCTTTGGATTTTAATAAATTTACTTGGGTAATGCGCAAGGCTAGTGCGCCCTCTTTTTATTATTTTACTAATTTAGTTATGCTATTATGATTATTATTATTATACAGGATTTACAGTATATAGCCCCAACAGTTTGCACAGCACTTTACAACATGAGGTCAGACAGTACAGAAACAATGCAATTCAATACAGGAGGAATCAGAGGGCCCTGCTCATTGGAGCTTATAATTTAAAATGGAGGGTCACGTGATACAAAAGGTAAAAATTTTGGGGGGTGGGCTGATGGAAAAAATAAAAATACAGTTGTTAGGTGGAGGCAGAGTGGGAGATAGTCAAACAAATTGGGGTAGGGAGTTCCAGAGGATGGGAGAGGCTCTGGAGAAGTCATGGAGGCTAGCATCAAAGGAGGTGATGAAGGGGCTAGAGACCAAGAGGTATTGGGTGGAACAAAGAGAATAATTTGGTTGGTATTTTGAGACAAGTTTAGTAATGTAGCTGGGTGCAGAGTTGTGGATAGCTTTGTAAGTTGTTGTGAGTCAGTATTTTGAAATGTATTGGGTGAGCGGAAGCCAATAGAGTGATTGGCAGAAAGGGGTAGCAGACACTGAATGGTTGGTAAGGTGGATTCATTTGGCTGGGGCATTCATGATGGATTAAAGCCGGAAAGCCTATGTAAAGCTATTCCAATGAGGAGGGAGTTGCAGTAGTCAAGGTAAGGGATAACCAGGGAATGACTTAGAAGCTTTATTGTGTTATTGGTTATGAAGGGACATATTTTGGAGATATTACAGAGGTTGGGGCAGCAAGATTTGAACAGTGGTTAGATGTGGGGTCAAAAGGGGAGTTCAGAGTCCAGGATTACCCCTAGCACCCTGGCATGCATGGACGGACGGGCTGATAGTTGCACCATTGATCTTGACAGAGAAGTCAGGGGAATGGCCACGAGGGGGAGAAAATATTATGAGCTCAGTTTTGGATAGACAAAGTTAGAGGAAGTGGTATGACATCCAGACTGATGTGTGCCTTATGTGTCTAAATTCCGTATTTTGTTTTAGGAGTAAAGAGATTATGGAAACATTTCAAGCTCAAAGTTCCACCTGCTGACTTAAAAGGAGAATACAAAATATCAATATGCAATATTTCATGTTTTCTTGACTAGAAAAAAAGATTTATTTTTAAAATGTTTGTTTTTTCCTTACTATAATATACTGTATTAAGACAGATACAAACCACTGTATATTTCCTTTAATGCAACCCTTTCTTTTTCCAATGTTTTTAGAAAACAGAATTGAAAATGGTAAAATATTAACTATTCGACCTATTAACAACCCAGTTATTCCCTCACTGGGCTCTTGCATCTTGCATAGTTGACAGAAAGGATGGTCCCGCACACAAATTCCTAATTTATTTTTATTTTTTTTAAAACCAGACAAAAATAATGGGTTAGCTAATAAACAAATAAATTAAATAATCAATTATTACATAACTATATCTCATTTATGATTCAGCACAGTGGCTTTATTATGTTTTTTGCACATCTCCAACTGCTTTAAAACAAAAAGTGTTAAAGTATTTACCTTGTGTTTAGTGTTGAGCGAACCCGGACTGTAACGTTCGGGTCCGTACCGAACTTTCGGGTGTCCGGGGCACGGACCCGGACCCGGACATTTCAAAAATCCAATGTCAGGCCCAAGCGAGTTGTGATTTGTGTTCCATTTATGAAATTGTGAAAAACAAAATTTCGTCAACCTCTACACGTTTTTTGTATTATTTCGGTGACACGACTTAGTATTTA
>BLSH010355584.1:868494-879313 GCA_018402905.1 Glandirana rugosa | reverse complement strand
TAACTTCCTCTGATTACTGGGTGGCCACCCTGCTGGATCCCTGTTACAAGGACAACGTGCTGTCCTTAATCCCCTCACTGGAGCGTGAGAGGAAGATGCGCGACTACAAGCGCACACTGGTAGAGGCGCTGCTGAGGGCATTCCCAAATGATACCGGGGGCTCAGCGGAAGCACAAGGTGAAGGTAGAGGAGGAGGAGGAGGTAGAGGCCACCAACGCAGCTGTGCCACCGCCAGCACCTCAGAAGGCAGGGTTAGCATGGCTGAAATGTGGCAAAGCTTTGTCAGCAGCCGGCCACAACAAACAGCACAACCAGCCGATAGACAAGGTCTTAGCAGGAGGCAGCATTTCAGCAACATGGTGCAAGAGTATGTGGGCACACGCCTACACGTACTGCCTGATGGGTCTGCCCCATTCAACTTCTGGGTCTCCAAATTGGCCACATGGCCTGAGCTTGCCGTTTATGCCTTAGAGGTGCTGGCCTGCCCTGCAGCCAGTGTATTGTCGAAACGTGTGTCTAGCACGGCAGGGGGCGTTATCACAGACAAGCGGAGCCGTTTGTCCACATCCAATGTGGACAAGCTAACCTTTATTAAAATGAATCAGGCATGGATCCCACAAGACTTGTCTGTACCTTGTGCAGAATAAACATTTAGACCGGATTCACACAGCCATTCATATACTTCTTTTTTTGAATAGGCCTTAATACAAAAAAAAAAAACCATGTTGGCTACCTCCTCCTACTCCTCTACCACCGCCACTTCCACCTACACTGCCACGGTCACGGCCTAGCCAACCTCTAGGCTCCTACTCCACATCCACCCCCCTTCCCATTTTTTTATTTGATTTTAATTTATTTTCCCTATCCCCATTTTTTTGTAGGGCACTTGCCCTAGTTTGAAGATGATTTTAGAACAGTTATATGGCTTCTACCGTTAATTGATACTTTTCAGACACAGTTTGAAGATGATCCACATTCACCTGCATTTTTGCATTTTTTATGTTTTTATTTTTTTTTTATATTTAAAGTTATTTCCCTGTCCCCATTTCTTTGTAGGTCACTTGTCCCACCCTTACCCCCATTTCCTTCCTTTTGCAGCCCTCTAGGGCTTTCCAGGACTTTGTTACAGCCATTTTTGTGCCTAAAAGTTCGGGTCCCCATTGATTTCAATGGGGTTCGGTGTCCGTGCGATCATTCGGGTTCCGTCCTGGACCCGGACCCGGACTTTGTCCCGAAGTTTGGCCGGACCAGCAGAACCCGAACTTCCAGAGGTTCGCTCAACTCTACTTGTGTTGTAAAGTATCAGTGGTGTATAAAGTGCATGTCCTATCAGATCAAAAAAGAAGGATAAAAATCACCCGTACAGATCAAGTTAGGTGTGTATAGATTTATATATATATATATATATATATATATATATATATATATATATATATATATATATATAGGATGGCTTTGATAAAGCTTTTTCCCTATTGGTAGAGGCACCACCTCAATAAAGGTGTGGTTTCTAAGTGCTAAACAGAACATGCAAAAAAATGCGATGGCCAGTTTTAAGTGTGCTGTATGGTGTGAATGAATGGGTGATTGGCGCACGGCTACACCTGGGTTGTGTCTGACATTGTTGTCATTTTTAAACTTTTCCCCAGTGATGGGGAAATTTTTATCATTTTAAATATTTTCATTAAAGGTAAATTTTTATGGCTATTGGTCCCTTTTTGTAAGTGCGCTGGTGATCTATAATCCCATTTTTTTGCATGCATGTTCTATCAGGTTTTTACTTCTAACAAGTGCTCTGTTAGGCCCGGTTCACACTGCAGTGACTTCAAAGTTGTGTGAATTTGAAGCCGACATCCCAGCGCGACTTCAGCACGATTTGCATACAACTTCTTTAACAAAAGTCAATGCAAGTCCTGCCATAGTCAGACCAAAAATAGCGCAGGAACCTTTTTCTAAGTTGGAGCAACTCAAGTCACTCTTATTAGAATGGTTCTATTGCACTTAAAGGGTTGTGACTTGTGATGCAACATGTGCTCTCAAAGTCGGAGCACATTTCGCACCAGTGTGAACCGGGCCTTTGAGCCGTCACCACAAGGGAAATGAAGGAAAATCTACAATAGGAACGCAGACAAAAATACAATTCTGACAGGGTTCTAGCCTTCCCCTACTCTTCCAAAGAAAATCATTAATCTTTGTCCATGTAGCTGTTGGAAAGTTAAATTCTCTTCCTGTCCAGTAAAACAGTGTCAGCAGGCCAGGAAGTAAGGGCAATTTTTTCTAATTTAGTTTTCATAGGGAATGGGGTCAATCCTGATTTTTTTTTGTCATCTGTGTTGGGAACAGGGGGAACAAGGGTGGTCCTACATAGCCTAATAGTTGCATGTGATACAAAACATCTAAAAGTCATTTAGTTCTGGAAAATTAAAAACTAACGAAGTTATGGCTGGAGCTGGACTTTGACTAGATAGCAATTATGAGCATATCAAAGCATCTATTGCCTATCAATTTGGTTGGAAAATCTCTTGAACTAAGGTCAGGCTAAAGCCAGCTACACATGGGATTCCACCACAATTGGGATTTGCCAGACCTTCTCATCGCAGGTCAGAAATGTTACAAGTTGTTCATGCATGATTGGATGACTATTCTATTTATTTTTGAAAAAGAAGCATCACAGAAAGAGTTGGCTTCATCCCTTTCAAATATTAGAACTTCTATTTTGCATCTCAATGCAGTTATTGGTTGGGAACAGTGAAGACTATGAAATTATGGATATGATTTAAAACTATTAAACCAAAAAAAATATAAAAATAAAAGTAATGTCATAAAATAATTAAGAATAACAACAAAGCAAAGTAAATTGGGCAGAAAAAAAGATTAAATGAAAAAAACTCAACAAACATTTGTTTAAATGAAGTTCTGCACAGTGGTGACAGATACTCTATAAAACCGCAGGACTTAAAATTAGTTTCTCAACTTTAACTTACACAAAATAATGACTGTGTTTAGACTTTTTAAGGTGATCAGGTTTTTAATAAACAAGAAACCACTCTGTCTTGACAGCCAAACAGAGGTGAGGCAATACATACGGCTGTTTGCCAGCACATAAAAATGATTGCTTTTAATGTCTGACTTAGTATACAGCTGCATTTGGAGACACTCTCCAAATCCTTTTAAAATCATCTTGCTCTTTGAATCCATGAGAATGCATGTAACTAGAAATTGCAGAAAATGAAGCTGTGTTATAAAATCACAACTATGGGCAGATATGCGAGATGAGTTGTTTGTGGATTTCTGCATTACCAAGGTAATCTTTTGATACTACTTTTAATTTTTTTTTTTTTATAAACCTAGTATTCAGTTTCATCCAACTGTATGTCTGTTTCCACTGATCAATAAAACTTTCATTAAATGATCCTAGATTTCTTCATTCTGATATAGAAGTCGCAATGTGTACGCGCGTTTTACCATATGGTAACGTGGCGCATAGGCAAGAGGGGGGCCTCAGTGACGCTGGAAACACTAAAGCCACTTTAGGATTACGTTACTATTTGTCCACAACAGCCAGAATTTACAAGATATTACAACTACTATTTTATAAAAACAGTTTTTCAAAAAAAAAAAAAAAATCCAAATCTCTTTGGAAGATCATCTGTTCTGGCAGTTATGGTCTTAAAAGTAAAACAAAGGGTGCCGTTACTTCTAGACAAAAAACCCACTATGAAAAATATAGTGTCAAAACCTCATTACGGTAACAGAACCAGGTGGGAAGTTTTTTTCTAATGAGAACTTCCGTGGAGGCAAAGTAACTAATGATAGTCTGAAAGGAGCTTTTGTCTTCCCATATACTAATGATCACATTTTTAATTACGCAGGAAGGCCCCCATGTATGTTGCTAATGATGAGCAATTAAGAACAAGATGTGGGACGCTAAATGAAAGTCCAATAATAATACAAATGAGGAAACTTAAATGAGAAATGTAATAAGTATGAGGAAAGAAATTAACGATGGTTGTTTGAATATGAACTTTTGCATCTTTAATGGCTGAAGTAGTTTGGCTGGAGTTTTTAATTGTTTTTATGTATAGATTGAGAGCTCCTGGGATCCAGGCTTTGTGTTGGTACCTAATGATGACTTTCCCATAAACTATTGTTTTCTGGATTTCTGCAGATTGACTCTAAAAAATATAATGATCAACAAAGAAAAATTATTACTAAAGTGTTAGTTCTCCCAAAACTGATGCTTCAGATGAGAGTGGAAGCAGGTGGGGTAAAAAAACCCAGTCTAATGTTTTTCTGGGATTCAGGATCTCTGCACCTGTGATTTGGGCTCTGTGCATCAACCATTACATTACAGTAGTACTATGTTTGATTAATTATCTGTTTATTTTACATTAAATAGAAGGTAGCAGGCAGAGTGAGAATGCAAGAGCTGTGCCAGGAGCTAAACCAAAAAATCTTCTAGCGGGACCTTACCTCTAGATTCTCTGGAAGGTTTTAAACAGCTTAAAGTGGATGTAAACCCCCACATATACCCAGTGAAGTGAACTGCCTCATATGATACACAGGGATGAAGCAAATCTCCCTACATACGTTTTACCTGCATATCTCCTGTGTTCAGCTTTATATATTCTTTAGAAAGTTCAGATTGTGTTACAGATTTTCTCTTCCTATTAAGCACTGGAAGTGAAGTCTAGGCACACATAGGCAGAAACTCTCAGAGCTGTCCTGTGAATAGTTTAGCCCTCTGATAATCTATTTATAGCAACCTCCCTGAGACAAAATTCAGCCTGGTTTAATCTTAGTTGACAGAGAACTTGTGAGACGTTATCATGCTGATAAAAGAAGAATGGAGCAGGAGAAAGCCACAGGACTTAGTGCTTTGAAGAAAACACTGCAGATATATGTGGCCAGCTCAAATTTCATGAATCAGGTTTACATCCACTTTAAGATGGTCTTAGACAGTTCTGTCAGGGCTGGGTTCAGCTCTCCCTTCCCAGAGCAAGGTGCTCAGTTGAGGGTTAATTGCCAGTCTTAGCTTCTACTGTGTCTCACCTGATGACCATATCCTGCCTCGTTAAGCCAGCTCTGCTGCTATATAAACTGCCTGGATCAGATTGCAGATGCCTTCGCCTTGGGCAACATCTCTGGAGAAATCTCTGCTGTGTTTTCCAGTAAAAGATGTTGCCGTTTGATGTTCCCTTCTGGTTCTTGGATTCAAAACCCTGCTCGGCTGACTCCACTCCTGGCTCCTGATCCTGCATGCTGTTTGTTTGACCTAGCTGATCTCTGGACTCCTGTTTCACTGGCTTGCTCTGACTATGCACTCTGGTTACCAAACCCTGGCTATGTTTTGACCACAAAATGTTTCCATCAGAGAAGGTGATATTATTGCTACTGCAGACGTAGCTTCTCTTTATACCTGCATCCCACACCAACTGGGCATCGAAGCAGTGGATTATTATTTATCACAAGATGCTTCCATCCCCCCACAGCATAAACAATTTATTCTAGACCTAGTGACTTTCGCTACCAGCCACAATTATTTTTGGTTTGGTAACAAATTCTATTCCCAACAACAAGGCGTGGCGATGGGCGCTACGTTTGCCCCCAGCCTAGCCAACCTGTTCATGGCAAAATGGGAAGAAGAAGTCTATACCCCCAGACGACCCGAATTAGTCCTTTGGGCACGTTATATTGATGATATCT
The DNA here is from genome assembly GCA_018402905.1 of Glandirana rugosa. Classification (NCBI taxonomy): domain Eukaryota; kingdom Metazoa; phylum Chordata; class Amphibia; order Anura; family Ranidae; genus Glandirana; species Glandirana rugosa. Next base: position 873,607 of record BLSH010355584.1, on the reverse strand, counting down.
TGCTATTATGGAGAGGTACAGCTGCCTCATTGGAAGCGTTCATCAGTGGCCTTAACCATAACAACAGGGGAATCTCACTATCCCTTGAATATAGCCATGAACGTATACACTTTCTGGATCTAGATATAGAAATACGAAACTGTCTGATCTACACAAAAACGTTCTTCAAACCTACCGACCGTAATTGGATATATATCTATGGACAGCTGCCATTACCACGCCTGGCTCAGAGGGGTTCCAAAAAGTCAGTTCCTTAGACTACGTAGGGACTGTACCAATACTGAAGACTTTCTGACCCAAGCAAATATCTTGAAAGACAGATTTGAGGAGAAGGGATACGATAGGAATCTATTAGATCAGGAAATACACAAGTCACTACAAGTGGACCGTTCTGAATTGCTCCTTGATAGACCAAGAAAGGAGAATAATAACCACAAATGGGCCCTTTTTACCTCGTATTCGATACAACACAGGCAACTCAAGTCTATCATAAGAAAACACTGGCCGGTTCTGAAGAATGACAAAGTACTCGGCCCCCAACTGCCGGAAGTACCTACAGTAGTTTTCAGGGGTGCTCCTTCACTAAGGAACAAGATAGCCCCCAATGTCATTGACCCTCCAAGGAAACTGACTTTTTTCCACAACCTGGTTGGTTATTACAAGTGCCACAAATGTAGGGTGTGCCATCTGAATGCCCTAAGGGGAAGGAAAGCTACAGAATTCAGTTCTTCCATAACCGGCCGCTCCTACCAAATGAAACAATTTTGCACTTGTGACACCAAAAATGTTGTATACCTCATAACATGTCCATGCAAAAAACAGTATGTGGGAAGGACAATTCGATCATTTACCATCCGAGTGAATGAACACATCACTAACATTTATAAGGGCAAGACTAACCATAGTGTACCAAAACACTATTTATTATATCACAATAGGGATCCCAAAGGCATGATTTTCCAAATTATAGATAAATACGTACCCCCGTGGCGTGGAGGCGCAATACGCTGGGGGGTTTCGCAGTTGGAAACATTCTGGATCCATCAACTTCGGTGCTATCAGCCCTATGGCCTAAACGTAGACTGGGACATTAACTCTTTTATTAACCAAGCATAAATACCATGCATCACCTTTAACACCATTTATCTACCATTTTATTCTTTTCAATTATGATTCCCACTCTTATTATTACAATGCACTACCAATGCAACCTAATGTCTATGGGGTTATCTTTGTGGTTATTTCAACTTTAATTATGCGATTTACTGAACGTACCCAATAGTGATGGGGCTCCCTCACATGCATTTGGGGCTCCCCCACATACATTTGCCCCTGCCTTTTATTTCCATAATAGATGTTTTAGTATTTTTCTTATGTATTTTTCTTATGAGAACGAATGTACTCCAACCTTTGCATATTGGGTTTTACAATCTGCTTTTTACATTGTCTGTTCCTAATAGACTTGTCCCGTCGATTTATATTTAATTACATAAAAGTCCTATGGTCTACAACATGGCGCCCGCTAATGATAGACAGTTATTCTGTTGTACTGTGCCTATTGTTTACATTTCTCGTCACTTCCGGGTGAGCGCGTGCGTCACTTCCGGAAGTGACAACATCCGGATCTTACCCCTGACTGGCTCTCCCCCCAGGAAGTGGGGGAGTGCCTTTATAACACGTCCTTAGGATGATTTTTTTTTTTTTTTTATTATATAAGCTCAGCCTTTCCCTTAGTGTTCATTATCCCTGACGAGCGCGGCTCTACCCTGTCCCATCTGCCCGCACGTCACCTCCTGTTGTAAACACTCGTCACTTCCGGTAGTGACATCATCCGGAATCCGTCCTCCTGTTAGGCTCCTCACCCAGGGGGTGGACTAGTGTCAGCAGAGTATGTCCAGGGATTCTTTTCCTATTGGTACATGCTCTGCTGTATTGTATTGCTCTGCTGTATTAGCATTTTATCATGTCCCTTTTCATTTGTCCACTGTAGACATGTATTAACATGCACTATGCAATTAATTTTAAACTTTTAATTAAATCTTTTATGACCACTTCCTATGGGCGCCATCTTGTATATCTGGGTCACATGATTCCCACCACCATTTTGACTAATGGGAGTGGGCACTTATTACATGTTTTTTTCCCTATATAAGCATGCAGTGTTCACAGGGGGGGACACCCCAGAAGACGTTTATTGAAACGAAACGCGTTGGGTCCCGTCCCCCTGTCACACTGCATTTGGATTCCATTTTACTTTGAGCTCAATTTTAAAGAAAACATGTAAGTGTTTTTAACCGCTTTGTGAATAAAAATTTTTTTGAAACTGTATCACGCTATGGAGCACCTTTTTTTCTTCTAACACCTGCCCACTGGAGTATCCCCTATCTTCTAACACCTCAAAAGAGGACAAAGCAAGAGAGGACCAAGGAGCCCCAGAAGGAACCACCTCCACTCTTTCATTTCATCTGAGCTTACATAATCATTTCTGCTGGTTGATGACCAGTTTCTGGTAAGCATACTCATTTCTCATAACCATCACTTGGAGCACTATTCACATTACCTGTCACTTGATTCACCATGCCCGTCTGAACTGCCTGGAACGTGAACAACACACCTATACTTCTTATGCTGGTGGCCTACCAGCTTTTGGTAAGCACACTCACTTACTACCATTGGATATCACCACTTGTCACTATGAGCACTTGACCACTGCATTACTTGAATTTTTGAGGAAGAATTAATTCATGAATCCATCATGATATAGACTTTTAAGTGTGGACTATCTTCATCATATGGGAAATTTCCCAGATCTGTATTTATTTATTTATTTACCTTGGGTCTCAAGATCTTTAATACCAGCCTATAATTTATATGATACTCTCATATGTTTGTGACTTTGTAGATCATATACTGCATTTTCTATAACATAAGCGCCGCACTCTCTGTTAACATTCATATGTTTTGACCACGTTTACTCTATTTATATCATTTTATCTTTTTATTAAAAAGCGTGAATGTACTGCACTTCTGTCTTGGTCTGATTCATGGTTCCTAACAGTAGGCGAAGGCCATGAATTCAGAAGATGCAGACAATCCACTTGCTGGTAATATTTTTCCAGATTGGATGTGCAGGATCATTGCATGGATCAGTTCGCCATAGCATTACAGATGCTCCTGAATTTCGGCACAACCTGTGTTGCAGTCCGTTCCTGCTGATGCTCAAGTCTCTGTGCAGGCATCCACCTCAAATATTACCTCTATAAGGGGTATGTCTGGTTCTGCTCCACTTCCCCAGCGATTTGGGGGCAAACCAGTTCAATGCAGAGGGTTTCTCAACCAGGTTGGGATGCCCCAGGCATTCCTCACGGACAGAAGCAAAGTAGGCTTTGTGATTTCTTTGCTTTCTGACACAGCCTTGGCCTGGGCAAACCCTCTATGGGAGATGCAAAAACCCATTGTCCAGAGTTAGCCAAAGTTTGTGGCCTCCTTTAAAAGGGTTTTTGATGTTCCCACATGCTCCACTACCGCTGCCAAAAGTCTCATGTCCAACAAGCAGGGTACGAGCACAGTTGCCTAATATGCCATTGAATTCCATACTGTGGCAGCAGAGGTTGCTTAGAACAATGAGGCTCTTGTGGCTGCTTTTTCTCATGGTCTCTCGGATAACATCCAAGAGGAGATAGCAGCCCGGGACATACCTACTGAGCTGGAGAGCTTGATCACGTTTGCCATACTCATTAGCTCAAGACTCCGAGAGAGACCTTACTTTAAGGAGCACTTGCGGAAGACTCCTGTACGTTTAGCTCCGAGCTTTGTAAGTCCCACCCATGCCTCCCTCACCTCCCATACCTCCTGGTTCCAAGCCTGTCAGTGAAGTAGAACCCAGTCCAGTTGGGCTTCACACGTCTCTCTGCGGATGAGAGAGCCTTTAGGAGGAGGGAGAGATTATTGTGCCTGTATTGTGGCCAGGCAGGTCACTTTTTAAAGTCTTGTTCTACCAGTCTGGGAAACGCCTGCACCTGAGGTCCTGTAGGGGACAGACCTTAGGTAGCGTTGTTACATCGCCAGTTATCCAGAAGGGCAAGCCATGGGTTCCAGTTACCCTTTCTTGGCCCGAGTCGTCCATCGAGATACAGGCTCTAATAGACTCAGGAGATCTTTTGTCTACATGGACTTCCCAAGGTGATCGTCTCAGACAGGGGTAGCCAGTTTGTGTCCAGGTTTTGGCGAGCATTTTGTGCACAGTTGGGAATTCAGCTTTCCTTCTCTTCTGGGTATCACCCACAGTCCAATGGGGCCGCAGAACGAGCCAACCAGTCCTTGGAACTATATTTCTGAACACTATAACAACTAGTCTGACCTGTTACCTTGGGAGTTTGCTCACAATAGTGCTGTCAATACCGCTTCCCGATTGTCTCCGTTTATGTCGAATTATGGTTTCCAGCCAACCATGTTGCCTGACTCATTTGTTCCTCAGAGAATTCCTGCATTGGAAGAGCATCTCCGTGGTCTTCGTTCCACTTGGGTACAGATTCGGGAGTTTTTGTGACGTGCCAATGATAGGTACAGAAGCTTTGCTGACCACAGATGCCTACCTGCGCCTTCTTACCAAGTTGGGGAGAGGGTCTGGTTGTCTTCTTGTAACCTCCGACTCAGTGTTCCCTCACTGAAGCTGGCACCACAGTTTATTGGCAAAGAACAAAAAGTGCGCCTCTAAGTGCAGTATTGAAGTAAAAACATAATTTATTAAATGTGGTAAAAACCTACTCACAATGGTAGTAATCAGGTAAGCATTGCAGTTTCAAGCCACTGCTGGCTGTGTGGGAGTCCTGGAGGAGGTGCTCCTGGGGTGAAGAAGGAATTGCCTGGCGGTGATGCGATGGGAAGGAAGCGTCGGTGGCTCCCGGAGTTTCCTCCTCCTAGCCACTGATGGAAGTACCGATCGTTCCGGTCCGTTCGTTCCCAGCAGAGAGCCAAAAGTCTCTGCTGGGAACGAACGGACCGGAACGATCGGTACTTCACCGCCAGGCAGTTCCTTATTTGACACCACGGTCGAAGTCACTCCCTTGTGACTCAGCCTCCAATGTTCTTCTGTTGGTCTGGGAGAGGGGTT
>BLSH010355584.1:823692-846152 GCA_018402905.1 Glandirana rugosa | reverse complement strand
TAGTAACTACTACTGAGCTATAAGTCACAAAGCAACACCTGTTATCGGAATGAGCATTCTGAGTTATGGCCCGTGTGTTGGTGTCGGGGTCCATTCCAAATTAGCGCAAGCAGCAGTTACAGGAACTATAGCTTGGGAAGCGTAGATCCTGCTGTTCTTAATGAGTGAATATGTGTTTGTTTCTTGCTCTATGAAACGATCTGCTGCTACGATGCCTTTAGCGTTGGTACGAAAGATTCATTCCATGGCACTATGAAAATGAGAATGGCTTTGATGTTGTTCTATACGTATAACCTTATGGCTAGGTTTACACTATCAGGTTCTCATTACATTTCTTTTTTGTCTGCAGTTTACAAAATGTATCAATTTCCTGCCAAAACAAGGTTGCAGCTCAATGATCCTTCCTGTTGGCCATACAGAACATTCTTTCATTTAGGTTATGTTTAAAAAACTGTGTTGATGCCCCCTTTCATCTCTACCCTAGCAGTGTCTGAAGCCTCTGGTTAAAGCTACCATTTTCTGCTTTACTACATTTAGGTGAATCACACTGGGCATAAAAAAGCTGCTTTTAAGGGAGTTTGATGTTATTTTTTTTTGCAACCTCTAAACACCCCTATAAGTTAACCTATGTGGCCATGCACACATAGGCATTTACAGGCATATTAGAAGAGGAGTGTTTAGAGTCAGGAATAAAAAACAATCACCAACACATTCAGGATAGGAGTGTTTTGGCGGAAAAACATTCTTGATGCTTCTAAACACTCTAGGCATGTTTTTAAGCTGCTTTTATCTTGTCAGGAGGAAAGGCATTTAGAGGAGTTGGGCAAACAACCAGTGTTCACAAGGCATAAAGGAAATGTTTTACCTGTCATTTCATTTCTCAATATAGTAAGTAAGGATAGCTAAAAGGCTAAACGTTCTTTTTTAGTTTTGCATAGAATGGAGAGGGATTAGAACCCCTGTCAGGGGAGGGATGTCCTCTCACGTCCTGTTTTAGTGATAAGACAGGTACATCTCCTCAATGTGGTACAGATGTGGTACAGAGTTATAACCCTCCCTTACTCTATCCAGAAAAAAAGTTTAGTCTTTAGTTCTACTTTAAGATATGAGGGTTACACAGTCCTGGCACACAGCAAGCCAGGGGGATGTTACTACGTACAAGTAAGGAACACCTTCAGGCAGTGACTGAACAGTGAAGGGTCTGTAGCAGACCATAAGATCATCTCTCTTTTCACTTTACTCTCAACTCCTCGTAGGCACATTTGCATGTAGAGCATCAGACTGGCACCCCAGCGCAGTCCCTTCCTCTCCTAGTTTGAATCTTGCTGTATAGAGGAATGAGCACAAAGCTGCATTAATCTGTGTCTTTTTTGGGTATAAGTGTGTACTGGAGCTTGCCATTAGCCTTCCACTACATCTCCCACCCCCACCCATTTTGTCTGAAGAAAAACATTTACTGTATCCCCCAACCATTTCACATTTGTGACCTTAAAGAGAACCAGTTATCAGAAAAAGTCTGTAATAATTAAACTCTGTCATGTAAGAACAGTATTTCTCCTGTTTGAACACACTGTGAAAAATTCTAAACTTTCAAATAAAGATACTGTCAGGAAAGAAAACGTAAGGCTTTGTTACTTGACAGTTTTATCCCTTTCCACATTATGATTCTTAAAAAACACAATTTTTGACTCTTTACCAAAACTTGTAAAAGACACCTTCTGCCGACAGCAGCTGACTCTTCTTTTTTTTCCAAAATTAATTTTTATTGCACTCTCTTCTATACATTTCTTTCTATCACGGTCAGAGGTCAGGCTCAGAGACCAGTAGCTATAGGGGTAGAGAGGTCCCCACCGACCAGCAGGATAAGTATATGAGCAGGTCACCCTGGTGGATGATGCAGACTCACCCATGGAATAGAGTCTAAGCACTAACCTGTCTTCACCAGAGCTCCCAATGGAGGAGATGGGTTTTGTTGTGTGTTAGTGCTAAGTCGCATTCCTCAGGATTGTCCCACTAGTGGTTAGCAGATGTAATAGGTAGGGATCAAGCAAAAGCATAGTCAGTAAACAAGACAAAGGCAACAAGTGGTAAAATAAGATACAGACGGAATCAGTAGTGAAAGGAGCAAGATATTGGCTGAAGATGATCACAATAATCTGGCAAACAGGAAGTGCAAAGACATGACTTAAATTGGAAGTTCATTGCAGGAGCAAAGAATTTAAGATTCATAAGAAACAAGGTAGAAAGAAAGGTTGTCCAAGGAATCAGGTAGAGCACTGTCCAGCATCTCTGGTGTCACAATAAGTAAAGCTACCTTCAGACGCAGCAGAGGTCCTGGGTTCAGATCCAGGTAGTGACAGTACTCCCTTCCTCCCTGGATGTCTTAGGGCCAGGTTTGTGAGGAAACTTCTGGTGGAATTCTCTTGTTAATCTAGGTCATGGGTGCTCAACCAGTGGCCCTCCAGCTGTTGTGAAACTACAAGTCCCACGAGGCATTGCAAGACTCACAGTTTCAAGCATGGCTCCCAAAGGCAGAGGCATGATGGGACTTGTAGCTCCACAACAGCTGGAGGGCCACAGGTTAAGCACCCATGATCTAGGTGCAGTCCTCCTTAGGTTTCAAAGAATTTTCCTTTTTTTTCTATATCCTTCATTTTGAACCAGCTATTCTAATTTTTTCCTAAAGATCCTGGAATCAAGAATTCTTTCAACCACAAATTATTTTTTACCCTGTACTTTAACAGGAGGAGGAGGTGGAAGGATTCTTCCAGAAAAGGTTTTTCATGAAATGGCTTGAGTAGTGATATGTGAAAACAGGTTACATTCTCATGCTTTGATGACGTTTTATGTGAAAGGTGACTGGATTGATTTGAGCAGAGATCTGGAAAGGTCCCACAAACGTTTGACCCAACTTAGCAGATGGAACATGAACCTTGACATTTTTAGTAGGTAACCAAACTTTTCACCCACATGAAAAGTAGGGAGTAAGCTGCATTGTCTGTCAGCAGTAGAGTTGAGCGAACCCGAACTGTAAAGTTTGGGTCCGTACCGAACTTTGGGGTGTCCGGGACCTGGACCCGAACCCGGACATTTCAAAAAATGTTCGGGTTCTGGTAGTTGATCACGCATGTTAAATAGCTGCAGGGCAGCCAATCAACAAGTGTTTCACTGGTTTGCCCTTAGAAGCCATCACAGCCATGCCTACTAATGGCATGGCTGTGAATGGCCAGTGCATCATGTGACCCAGCCTCTTTATAAGCTGGAGTCACTTAATGCTGCAGTCACATGCTCTCTGAGACTCTGACTAGTGTAGGGAGAGGAAGCTGCCGGCGTTTTTGTGAGGGACAGATTGCAGATATTTTAACATCTCATCCTGCATTACAGGACGATCTGATTCTGGACTAATTAGAGAGTATTACTACTGCTGCTCTGAAGGACAGATTGCAGATCTCACCCTGCATTACACAACGATCTGATTCTGGACTAATTAGAGATTTCTCATACTGCTGCTTTGAGTGACAGATTGCAGATCTCACCCGGCATTACAGAACGATCTGACTGCACTAGGTTGAGGCTTCCGCTTAGAGGGACAGATTATTGTTCTAAAATCATCTCCTAGTTCTATAGGGTCAGGTTCCAGCTGTTGCTTAGAGGGACAGATTATTGTTCAAAAATCATCGCCTACTCCTAAAAGGCCAGGTTCCAGCTGTTGCTGTAAGGGACAGATTATTGTTCAAAAATCATTGCCTACTCCTATAGGGCCAGGTTCCAGCTGTTGCTGTAAGGGACAGATTATTGGCTACATAGTACATTTGCGGGCACAATGAGGAGAGCATCAAATAAGGGACGTGGTCATGGTGCTGCTGGTGATGCTGGTGCTGCTGGTGTTGGTCGTGTTGGTGAAGCTCCTGTTGGAAGGAGAGGACGTGGTCGATGTGTGCCAGATGCAAGCACAAGTGAAACACCTTTCTCAGGTAGCCAACAGAACCTTCACCGGTATATGGTAGGCCCGAATGCCGCTGAACGATTGGTGAGGCCAGAACAAGTACAGGCGATAGTAGATTGGGTGGCTGACAATGCCTCCAGTTCCTTCACATTGTCTCCCTCCTGGTCCCTTCATGAAAGCTCAGAGTTGGCACCTGAACCCCATGGCCATCTGTCTTTCACCTCAGCCCCTTGTAAATTAGCCAAGCAGTCTGAGCCCCAAGTCGTGCAAGAGACTTATGCTTTTTGATGACTCTCCTGGTGTGTTTTCCGTGGGCCATCCACATAGCGCTGCCCCAGAAGTGGAAGACATTGAGTGCACCGATGCCCCAGAAGTGGAAGACATTGAGTGCACTGATGCCCACCCACTTCTGTTGCAGGATGAGGACATGGAAACACCAGCGCAGCACGTCTTAGATGATGACGAAACACAGGTACTAACTGCTGCAGCTTTCCTCAGTGTGCAGACTGACAAGGAGGGCAGTGGTGAAGGGTGGATGGAAGATGATGGGGGGGAGGAGGATGATGAGGTCCTAGACCCCACATGGACTGAGGGTCATGCGAGTGACGTGTGCAGTTTGGAGGAAGAGGTGGTGGTCGCACAGAGGCACCAGCACAGCAAAAGAGGAAGCAGGTTGCAAAAGCAGAGCGAGAGTCCCCTAGACAGTATTCCTGCTACTACCCACCGCACCCAGGGACCTAGCACACCAAAGGCAGCTCAAATGCCTTCCCCCGCGTGGCAGCTCTTCAGACAATGTGCTGACGACAAGACACGAGTGGTTTGCAAGCTGTGCAATGATAGCCTGAGCCGGGGCATAAATGTTCAAAACCTGACCAAAACCTGCATGATCAGGCATTTAAATTCAAGGCACAAGCTGCATTGGAATAATTACCTCAAAATCCAAGTAAGGTCTCGGCCTTCTCCTGCTTCCTCTTCTGCTGCTGCCTCGGCCTCTTCCTCCACCTCTACCGTGATAGTGTCACCTGCCACCCAGCAAACAGACGATATGACAGCAACGCCACCATGTCCGCCACCCTCCCCAAGCATTTCCACACCATGGTCCCATGGAAGCTTACAGCTCTCCATCTCCCAAACACTGGAGAGAAAGAGGAAGTAACCCCCTACCCACCCGCGATCCCTGGCCCTGAATGCCAGCATTTCAAAATTCCTGGCCTTTGAAATGCTGTCATTCCGTTTGGTGGACATGGACAGTTTCAAAAACCTGATGGCGGTGGCTGTCCCACAATACGTGGTTCCCAGCCGCCACTACTTTTCCAGATGAGCCATGCCTTCCCTGCACAAACAAGGAAACTGGCAAGTCTCTGTGCAGCATTTCAGGTTACTCAGCAAGTAGAGCTACTGTTAAACACAGCAGAGGTCCCGGGTTCAGATCTGGGTAGTAACACTTTCCCTCCAAGTCTGGAGTTAGGCTGAAAACCTTCCCAGGGCATGTGATTGATTAATTGCCATTTATTGACTGACACTGTAGGCACATCATTAGAATGCCTGGTGTCCAAATTCATATTTCTATGGCTCACAGTGGTTTATCTCCATGCATTGTGAGTAAAGTGGAGAGTTTGAATCCCCCATTTTGCACTCCACTTCACTGGGCATCCTGTTATGCTCACTGGCTGTCATCCTTTAACAATTAGGCTATGGGCCAAATGATTTGACAGGGAACCACCGTATCTTGCAGTTTAAACAGGTGCAAAATTACACATTATAACAACAGAGAGTCTAACTGAGAATCACTGCTTCAGTAAAACAGTTCAAAACACAAACAGCTAGTTCAGATTATCCTCATGAAGTACAGTGAAACTGTGGTAACACAGGCAAATAGCTGAAGGGATCCAAGGCCCAAGGACAAAGAGCTGACCCCTGGTGTTACTCAATGTAGCTGAGTCTTTTGGAGAAGCTGCCTGCTATATGGCTTGTTTCACATGGGCTTCAGTTTGTATATGAGCAATGTGAACAGCAAGCTTTGATACAGATTCCAATGGGAGCATTGACTGTCACTTTGACCACTTCAGCCCCAGAAGGATTTGCCCCTTTCCTGACCAGAGCACTTTTTGCTATTCGTCACTGCGTCGCTTTAACTAACAATTGCACGGTCGTGCGATGTTGTACCCAAACAAAATTGATGTCCTTTTTCCCCCACAAATAGAGCTTTCTTTTTGTGGTATTTGATCACCTCTACATCACTTCTGATCACCGCTATAAAGAGCGACAATTTTGAAAAAAAAAAAAACAATATTTTTTTAGTTTTTGCTATAATACATATCCAAAAAAAATATATATAAAAAATAAATGTATTCCTCTGTTTAGGCCAAAATCTATTCTTCTACATATTTTTGGTAAATAAAATCGTAATAAGCGTTTATTGATTGGTTTGCGCAAAAGTTATCGCGTCTAAAAAATATAATTTATGGCATTTTTATCATTGTTTTTTTACTGGTAATGGCGGCGATTCCTTTAGCGTTTATTTTTCTTACCCTCTCCTATTATCCTAAGATCATACATTACCCCCCCTCCTGACCCAACAGTGATAAATTTCCTTCTCTATACATCAACCCATTGCACCTCGTGCATATAATCACCGCCAGTCATTCCCCAGGCTCCAAAACAACCACCTCTAAATCACTTTAAATGAGCGTTATTTCGTGAAATGTGAAAGGACTTAGATCCCCCTTCAAAAGAATTAAGGTACTGCGTCATTTCAAAAGGCTCAAGGCCGACATAGCCCTTCTGCAGGAAACCCATCTCTCCTCACATGATTTTCATCGCATGCAGAAATTGTGGGTGGGCTCAGTAATCGGCTCTGAGGCCATATGATGTAAAGCCAGTGTTCTTATTTTATTTCATAGAAACTTCCCCGACAAATTAATTTCAGTTGATTCTGATTCTCAGGGTAGAATGATAACCGCTCATATCCAATACGCCAATAAAGACTATCTAGTAACAAATGTATATGCCACCAACAGTCCATGGAAACAATTCTATAGTGATCTCTCAGTTTCTTTACTGAAACTTCCACACATCTCACACATTATTGGAGGCAATTTCAACAACACCCTACACCCTCTAGAAGATAGGTCCTCCTCCAAGAGGGTCACCACCTCTCAAACGGACCCTGCACCAACTCTCTTTGCCTCCACAATACATTCTCTCAACCTCACTGAGGTTTGGAGACTCCATTAACCTGTAGGTAGAGAATACCCTTTTTTCTCCCACTCCCACAATACCTTAATGAGGATAGACTACATATTTTGCACCGATCCCCTGATACACAAAGTAACAAAAGCCGAAATTCACAATATCGCTATTTCTGACCATGCACCCAGGGCTGTAGATAAGGGGGCGGGGGGGGGGGTTTGGGGTGTTCAAACCCCCCCAGAGCATCCTGCCAAAAATAAAAAGTGTCTCTGCCCTGTCATCCCTCATGGCGCCAGCACTGCAACAACAAACAGCGGATCACAGCAGTCAGTATTGCAGGCGAAGTGGATGCAGCAGGTCGGGTGTAAGGCACACTGTCACAGGCACTTACGTTACGCTGTTATGACCAGGCTGTTCTGGGTTCCCGGCGGACCATAGACACAGTGGGAGCGGGCGGCGTCTGTAGTCCCGTCCACCGTGCCTTACTGTCTCTACACTCTGTACTTCCCGCCATGGACTTCGGAGGAGAATGGAGCAGAGAACATGCAAGGTAGCAGTACTGCTGCTAAGGAGCTGAGTCTCCCTCTTTCCTTTTCGGCTAGCTTGCTGCCTGAGAGACTGTCATCACAGACCACTTACCACCACTGCTGTGCTGCCATTGTGGTAAAAGAGTCTGTGGCAACTGGCAAAATTATTCACTAATCACTGGATTCGTGGGTTACCATTTTCCATTGCTTGGTTGGTACTGACAGTCCAGCCTGGCTCTGTCAGCTATGTTGTGGTGCTGACTGCAGAGCCAAAGGGCTGAGGGGTTGCCAGGCACAACAATATTACTGCCAGAGCCAGGCTGGACTGTTTGCTGCCCTTAGTGCCCTGGCCCTTTTTTAATTGTGTTGACAAGGCAATAACAAGCCCTGGTTCAGACTAGGATGTGGTGAAGAAAACCTGCAACGCATCTCCCTCACAAGGCTGTCTTTAACGTCATTGTTGTGGGGCACAAAGCAGCTGACCCTTGCACCTGCGCTGCCCGTAAATAAGATGGCGGCCAAATACTACTGGGGTGGAGTTGGACTATAGCTGTGCGGCTTGGTTCCCGGCTTGGTGCTCCATCATCTCTTCCAATTCCCAATTAACCACTGCCTGACCTGCCATCACGTGACTTCCACATCCCCCTAACAGCCAATCACTCCATCCTCTAACAACCAGACCTGTGATCAGTGGGGAGGAGAGGTAGGGATGGCTCCTCCCTCCTCTGTAAAGTCCACGCTGAAAGTCTGGGACCTGTCCTTATTGTCTGTGTCACACAGTAAGTAAATGACATGTGTGGTGTGTGGGGACACTGACAGCACCTGTTATGGTGATCAGGAAGGATCATTGTAAGTGTTCAGCAGACAATGTACAGGGATAGGAGATAAGACAGTACATGGATGGTCTCTGACCATCTCCTGTAGTACAACTGCAGTCCCTGACCATCTCCTCCAGTATGTCTGCAGTCTCTAACCATCTCCTGTAGTACGCCTGCAGTTTCTGACCCTCTCCTGTAGTACACCTGCAGTCTCTGACCATCTCTTCTATGCCTGCAGTCTCTGACCATCTCCTGTAGTATGTCTGCAGTCTCTGACCATCTCTTGTACACCTGCAGTCTCTGACCATCTCCTGTAGTACTCTGCAGTCTCTGACCATCTCCTGTAGTACACCTACAGTCTCTGACCCTCTCCTGTACTATGTCTGCAGTCTCTGACCATCTCCTGTACTATGTCTGCAATCCCTGACCATCTCCTGTAGTACGTCTGCGGTTTCTGACCATCTCTTGTAGTACGTCTGCAGTCTCTGACATTCTCTTGTACGTCTGCAGTCTCTGACCATCTCTTGTATGCGTGCAATCTCTGACCATCTCCTGTAGTACACCTACAGTCTCTGGCCCTCTCCTGTACTATGTCTGCAGTCTCTGGCCATCTCCTGTACTATGTCTGCAATCTCTGACCATCTCCTGTAGTACGTCTGTAGTCTCTGACCATCTCTTGTACGCCTGCAGTCTCTGACCATCTCACGTAGTATGTCTGGCAGTAAATGATATGCACAACCCTTTGGTGTGTCAGGGGCTGCAGTTGAGGCCCTGAAAAGCTGATCGGTTGGCCATCACTGGGATGCAATCTCAAACCAAGCTATACATCCACACAATTAATGGAGTGTATGAGAGTCAGAACAAGCTGTTCTGGTTTAAAGTAGACCTTTCACACACACTGCAGTCCCTACTTTTCATAGCTGTGTGTGCTCTGCTCATAACTAATAACACGTTCTAGGAGTTTTCTGTCCATTGGTGAGTCCCCCACCTCCCCAGTCCATGGTGTGCAGGCAGTGAGATGATGTGCTGTAACCTCCAGCAACCAATCAGTAAGCAGTCGTGATGTGAATGGGGGGGGTGAAGAAAATGTTTGCCCAGGGTCCAAAAAATATTAAAGGTGGCCCTGGTCCTGCACCACAATCAAATCGCACTGCCCTTGCAATCTATAGCGGGTGTCAGTGAAATCTTAATGACAACCCAAATGCTCTGTGCAATGGAGTGACCCTGATCCTCCTCTTCTCTATGTGCCATAATAGAAACATGCTTGCTAGGGGGCACACAGTGCATGCTCGCTCCTGTGCTGTGTGGGTCTAAGGGATCATGCTCCATAGACCCACACAGCGGTGCTTGGTTCCCCCCGACCCCCCCCGCTTCACCACTTGGTACCTGCTGCTGAACCCCCCCAGGACAAAATATTATCTACGGCCCTGCATGCACCAGTCTCTATTTCCCTTCATCTCTCTGACCAAAAGCAGTCTCCCAATATCTGGAGGTTTCCTTCCTTCCTCCATAAAAATGAGAATTTCAAATCCTATATTGAGAAATCCTGGTAGGAATATTACTCCCACAACTCCTCACACTTAGACAAACCAAATTTGCTATGGGAAGCAGGGAAAGTATACCTGCGTGGTCATATTATATCTTATACAGCCTCGTTCAAAAAACATGTGCGGTCCCAATATAAAACAGCCAGTGACAACCTCAGAAATGCCCAACAGGCCCTATGCACTCTAAATACCACCGACAACAGAACCAAATGGATGGTGGCCAAGAAACCCTTTGAGTCCTGGGCTGATAAACTAGAGCTATTGCAAAGAGCCCACTACAAAGCCAACATACATGAATTTGAAAATAAGGCAGGCAAACTACTGGCCAGACTCTGCAGGGGTCCACACAAACCTACTCACATCACATCTCTCTGTGATTCCTCCGGGACCAAAAGAAATTAGCCAAGTAATGTTAGATTTTTACACCTCCCTTTATGTTCCTGACCCCATTAACAAGGAAGCGGCTCAAACTTTTCTGGACCAAGTTCATCTAACCAAAATTCCCCATCTCAACTGGAGATTCTAAACTCCCCCATAACCTGAAAGGAAACCAGAGATACTATTCGCCATCTAGCCCTATCTAAAGCTCCTGGCCCCGACGGTCTTACAGGGGAATTTTACAAAACCTTACAAGACAAGGTAGTACGTCCCCTAAAAGCCGTCTACTCCAAGCTCTGGGAAGGTGGCTCCTACCCCCTAACAGGAAACCAAGCAACCATCAAAATACTAGAAAAGAAAGGGAAGGATCCCACTAGCCCGGGGTCCTAAAGACCGATATCCCTAATTAACATCAATGTTAAAATATTGTCGAAAATCATAGCTACGAGGCTCGCCACTATCATACCACACTTAATAGACCCAGCTCAATCAGGCTTTGTGAAGGGCAGAACTGCAACTCTTAACATCAGAAAAGTCCTGCCAGTCTTGGAAAGAGCAAAACACGACATGGGGGGAGGCCACGCTATCATCACCCTGGACGCGGAGAAAGCCTTCGACAATGTCAGCTTCGAATAGTTACATATGGTCTTAGCGAATATTGGATTTGAGGGCCCATTCATTCACATCATCAAATCTATCTATTCAGCTCCCTTGGCCAGGTTGGTGGTGGCGGGCCTTCTCAGAATTCAAACTAGATAAGGGGACAAGGCAAGGGTGCCCCTTATCTCCTCTCTTATTTAACCTAGCCCTAGACCCACTATCCAGATATCGCCCCCCTGCACAGCATTCATTTTCGAGACATAAAACTGCAGTCATCCTTGTTCGCTGACAATGTCCTTATATTCACTTCCAACCCTGTGACAGATATGACCACAATCAAAAACATTTTCGATAAGTTCAGATCATGCTCCGGACTGCACATAAACTACCACAAAAGTGAGATACTCCCGACTGGACCCTCCTCAAACCCCACCTGGACAACTGTCTCTCCATTCACGATAGCTCACTCCCACATCACCTATTTAGGTATTAAGATAGACAAACTTCCATCTGCCATATATCATCTCAACTATCCTCCTCTTCTGGCTAAAATCTACCACAAACTCAATAACTGGATGGATCTACCTCTCTCGCTCATGGGGAGATGTCACTTAATAAAAATGGTCTCCTTTGCACGCCTACTATACTCTCTCCAAACTATTCCATTACTATTGAATCATAAAGATACACAAACGCTCAACAAAAACATCTCAAATTTTATCTGGCATAAAAGGCGACCATGCATTGCTGTGCCTAAACTTCATCTCCCCAGGACCAAGGGTGGTGCTAGTCTCCCCAATGTCAGACTTTATAATTTAGCATGCCTTCTTAGATTTAGTATGGATTGGCTAACACAGTCCTCCCACTACTCAAACAATCACCTTGAGTCAGCTATGGTTTCTCCACATTCACTGGTTGCCCTTCTACACTCGAGATGGAAGACCACCCCCCTGGACATATAACACAACCTTCTCCTCAGAGACACTGCAATAGCATGGAGAGAATATAGAAAACTTTTCAAACTGTCACCTTTTATGTCGAAATACCTCCCGATCAGGGGTAACGTAAACTTTCCAGCAGGAATGGACCACAAGGTCTTCATTCATTGGGAAGACCAAGGTCTGACCAAATTCTCCTCCCTATACAATGAGACCTCTGGGTCTCCATGGGATTTCCCATCCATAGCTGACCAATTTTCTCTACCAAAGGAACACCTTTTCTATTTTTGGCAATGCACCAGCTTTGTCAAGTCCTCCTGCCAAGAGAAAAAGAAGAGGTTCCAAGAGAGTAAACTGGATCACCTGATACAAAAACAAGCCTACAACATCTCGGTATTTACAAACCACTTCTGAACCAGGCCTCCCACTCTATGGATACCTCTGCAGCAGCCAACTGGAGCAAGGATTTCACCCCCCCACACTTGGTATACAAGATCTTGAGGGGATATATCAAAACCCTAAAGTTAGCCCCCAACGAAGTATGGGGAGAAACTCAATTAAAAATCATGCACCAAGCCTTCATCCCCTTTATATCAGACAAAACCAAACCCCAGTCTGATACCTGCCAACTCTGCAACCACCATAAACCCTCTCTTACCCATCGTTTTTTGTCTTGCTCTCACATCTCAGCCTTCTGGGACCAGGTCATCTCATTTATAGGTAATATCACTCTTCTGCAGCTACTGACTACCCACTACTTCTCATCTTCGGGTATTGGGACAGACATCTTACTCAATGGACCCCCCACTCAATACAGGGACCAAAGACTGGATACTCACTGTTCTCCTGATTGCTCACAGATCTATCCTAAAGAACTGGATCTCTCCCATAAACTCTAAAATCTTCCAAGTCAAACGGGAATTAACAGCCCTTTTTTTAAGGACAAGATCAATACGGACTTCAACCTCACCAGGACGGCTAACTGCTTTCTTCAAAAATGGCAAGCCTTTATGACCACCATACTACCACTGGCAGATGTTACCAACATTGGAGATTCCTTTATGTACTTTATGAACCAAACCTCTTTTTTCACCCAAGATGACACCGAATGACCAAGCACCTTTCAGGGTGCTTGGGCCTGGTAACCTCAACAAGGTCACACCATTCTATCAGCCCCATCACCATCTTACATTGGCTGTTCCTATGTGTTCACCCGACCCACCAGGTACAATGCACAAGATCTGTTGGAAAAATAGGAGACCCCACCTTTGTTACCCCTCCCCCCGTATTATTATTTTCTTATTCATTATCTTCATTATTAATATTTTCAGAAAAATTCATCAATGGCGGAATGCTTTGTTACCTTTGTTGTACTAATGCCGAATGCAGTTTTCTTATGTTAAAATGTTTGATTCTGTCAGGGCGTATTTACATCCTGGCACTTCCCTGTGTCTCTGTGAAAATGCTTTAATAAATTATTTTGAAAAAAAAAAATGCCTATGCCACTTACAGCTCAAAAACATCTGTGTGTGTGTATGAGGCCAATGAATAACATGGAGAGGCGTTTTTAAGCTCTGAAAAAAGCTAAAAAATGTGGCTGTAAAAACGTCCGTGTGTATGAGGCCTAAGAAAGTTGAGGGTCACATGACATGTGACCACATCAGAGGTGGAATTCAATAGTAAGCAGTAGAGTTGGGTGAGCACCGCCGGGCGCCCCACTATGCACTGTGTGCCGCACAGTGCATTTTAGGGCCCTAATAGGATGAAGCAATGCATCTGACCAAAGGCTTTGTCCATTCAGGGCATAGAGCACTGTCAGAGCCATGATTGGACAAAGTCATGATGCCCAATCGTGGCTCAGTGCTCATGGTCCCACCCCACACTATAAAAGGTTATTTCCCACAGGAACCTTTTGCAGTGTGTTGTTGGAGTGGAGATAGATAGAGCAGGGTTATGTTTGCTACTAGCAAATTAGTGTGTTATTGTGAGTGTTATGGCCCAAACACACGGTACAATGGTTGTACAACAACGGTCGTACAACAGCTTGCTGTATGATCATCCGACCGCTAGTACACGCAATTACAACAGCTGACGTGCGACGGTCGTACAACAGAAGTTGGATGAGCAGACTAGAAAACTTTTGTTGTACAACAAGTAGTTGTATGACTGTTGACTCTTGTGTACAGAGAAGTTGGGCCAACAAAGCTGTACGTGCAAAACACGCATGCTCAGAAGTCAGGAACTCCCGGAAGTGTCCTTTCGTGTAAACCTACGTTCCTAATTCACAAATCACATTCACCTGAACTTCCTCTTTATACATTCATAGCACGTCACCACGTTAGGCTTGGTCGTACGATCGCTTAGTGCACATCAGTACGCAAGACACAACAGCCAACATACGATTTTGGACGTCCGGTCGTATGACCGTCGCACCGTGTGTACGAGGCTTTAGTGTAGTGTTAGCATAGTGTGAGTATAGTGTGAGTATAGTGTGTCAGTATAGTGTAGTGTCAGTGTGGTGTGAGTATAGTGTAGTGTAGTGTGTCAGCATACTGTTAGCACAGTGTGAGTATAGTGTAGTGCCAGTGTAGAGTGTTAGTGTAGTGCAGTGTTTAACACAGCATTACATAATATTTAGTGCTGTATACAGTGCTGCATACCCTTTTTTTTGGTTGCTGCATAATTTTTTTTTCGTCCCCTGCCTGCCCCCTTTTTTTTTAATTGTCAGCCTCAGTTTTTCTGACTGCGACGCTGATGGTCCCGCTTTTTTTTTTATAGTTTTTACATTTCTGTTAGTGGCAGTCCTCAATTTAAGATGCACCAAACACCACTTTTCATTTAATAAAGTGCATCCAATCATACATTTCCCAGTTTCTATTACATTTCGGTAATATGCCCACCCAACATGTCTGGGAGGCCAACAATGAGAGGCAGACGTTCCAATGCCACTATGAGGGGGCCAGCGGCATCTGTGTCCATAAGCAAAGGTGGACGGGGTCCATTCTCAAGCAGGGCACGTTTGTCTCTGTTTAGTGATACTTCCCATGCTATCCAGCCACAGCATGCAGAGGAGGTGGTGGACTAGCTTACTCAACCATCCTTATCCTCCTCTATGACCCAAGCTGACACTAGTGCTCAGTACATTGCAGCTGCCAGAGCGACTTATTCTGTCTCCTTGTCCTCAGCTACTCTTGCCATAGCCCGTGCATCATGCAAGGAGGAGTCAGTTGAATTACATAAATCGAGCACAAGCCACTTGCTTCTTGATGATGCACAAGCATTACTTGATTCTAATGTTGTTTCTGAGGTAGAGGAAGGGAGTAACATGAGCCAACAGAGGTGAGAACACTGATAAACAACAAACTGGCAGTCATGTTCCCCCCAGCCGCAGCGTATTGGCAAGTTGGCTCCAGTGATGATGAGCATGAAGGGGATGATGATGATAAGGCCACTGACGCAACTTGGGTGCCGAATAGAGCAGAGGAGGAAAGCGAGGGGGGGCACAACCCCAACAAGGCCAGATGTCAACCAGAGGCAGCCATCATGGAAGAGTAGAGAGCAGCCATCCTATTCCATCAGATTGTAGAGCTGTTATGTCCTGGCCCACTTCCCACAGCTCAGCTGTGTGGGCCTTTTTCAGCACATGTGCAGCTTATCACACTGTTGTAATTTGCAATCTCTGCTGCAAGCAGATCAAGTGTGGCAAAAACACCGGCCATTTGAGTACCACATGCTTGCAAAGGAATATAACCTCCCACCCCTCAGCCCGTTGGCAAAAGCACCTAAAAGCCACACAAAAGGGACACAATTCTTCTCTTCCTCACTCCTCACCTTTTGTGTCTACCCCTGCTTATCTCATGACCTCTCAGCAGCCTCCACTGGCAGGGATGATGGTATAGCAAAGGGTGTCACAGGTCCTTGCAACATGTCTGCCAGCAGCACACCACCAGCTTTAGAGTATAGCAGGCAAAATTCTCTGCCCCAGCTGCTTCATTGGAAAAAAAATACACTCCCTGCCACCTACGTGCCCAGCCTCTAAATTCCAGCTTGTCTAAATTGCTGGCTTTACAACTCCTGCCTTTCCTTCTGGTGGATTCTGCCCCTTCAGTGAATTTGCAGAATGTGCTGTGCCACAATGGCAGGTTCCCAGTCGCTATTTCTTTGCACAAAAGGCCAATCCAGCTCTGTACAATCACATGGAAGGCAATTTTTTGGCATCACTGGGCAAGGCAGTCAGCAGCAAGGTCCACCTTACTGCTGACACGTGGTCTAGCAAGCATGGTAAGGGATGATATATTTTGTTCACAGTACACTGGGTGACTCTGCTTGCAACTATTAAGGATGCAGAACAGGGCTCAGTGCTGAAGCTTGTTTTGCCGCCACGTCTCCATACAGCTGGTGGTGATGATGTGAGATCTGTCAGCTCCACCCCCTCCTCCACTGCTGAAATCTCCTATGAACCACCAGTACCAGTAGCATTTAAGAGGCTATTCAGTGAATCAGGTTAAAAAATGCCTTGCAGTGCTTCAGCTGGTCTGTCTAGGGGCAGGAGTCACACTGGAGCAGAGATTCTTTCAGCTCTGCAGGGGCAGGCCCAAAAGTGGTTCACGCCAGGGCAGCTTGAGTCAGGAATGGTTGTGTGTAATAATGCCACTAACCTTCTGTCTGCCCTTCAACAGTGAAAGTTGACATATGTACCATGCCTGGCACATGTCCTCAATTTGGTGATGCAGCATTTCTTAAGCAGGTGCCCAAATTTGCAAGATCTTCTAAGGCAGGCCTGAAAAGTCTGTATTAATTTCAGGTGGTCATGCAGAGATAGTCTTTGGCTGAAATTCAGTGGGAATTCCACCTGCCCATAAACCACCTGATTTATGACATGCCCAACTCAAGTTTGGCAATGCTACAGTGGCTGCACATGCAGCAGAGGGTCATCAACAAGTACCTGTGTGAGTATGGCACAAGGAGAGGCTCTGGGGGAGCACAGCTTTTTTTCTCCCACGCCAATGGCTACTGATAAAGTATAAAATCAAAAAAGGGCTACATACAGTGATCCAAAAATCCTTGAAAATTAGAAGCTAAGGTAAATTTATAAAGTGCAATAATCTCTATTTGTAATAAAAATTGGTATGGAAAATAAATGAAAATAAATAAAATATAAATTATAAAATTAATTAAACACTCCAAGTGTATGTTGAATAAGTTCAACCGTTAAAAAGAAGTCCAAAAAAATTGAAAGATCCAGGTAAGTGGAACACATCATGTGCTATGAAGATAGTGCATTGAATATAAATCCTCCACCAACATAATTGCAGCTTACCAGATGTAAGTGCAAGAGGCGCTTGTGGCTTCTCACCCAACCAGGGTCAGCTTCAGGGGTGTACAAGACTCCTCTTCCTTGGCCACTTCAAGGCTGTAAATTCTCACAAGGGACCATCCACCTGGACCAGACTCAGGATATATGGACCGGAGGTACCGCAGCCTTACCAACACCCCAAACCTCACTACAGGGTATACCTCTTCTGGTAGACAAACTCCATCCAAGTGATCGTTCATCCAATAAAAGAATAAACTAACATAGCGTAATACTGCTGAAATATTTATTGAATTAAAAAAAGATTGCACTTACAAGGAATAAGATCAATCAGCGCCTATAACTACAAGCCAGCTGGCTCAGCATATAGTATTCCACAGGCAGTCACGTCAGCACGCCTTCCCGACGTACGTTTCATCTCACATAGACGTCATCACGGGGATAAGGCGCACCGCCAACACACTGCCTTTATAAGAGGTTAACCCTGTGATCCGGGTGCCATAGATGCGGTCGCCTGCCATCTTAGAAGAGGAAGAAGCTGCCCTCAACCCAATATCCAGAATAAAAAGGGGTAATACAAATACTAATAATGAATTGGGATAAACTATATAATTAATATATATTGGTAAACTCAACGCCCTTACAGGAAAGTTCAACAAATGACTTATGGCATTCAACTGAATTAAAGGTATCCCTAACAGTTCTGTCACACCATATCAGGTGAAACAGAACAAAAAGTCGCCCTGATCTTAATAAAAATGTCAATGAATTAAATAAAAAATAAAAATAAAATTGAAAAATAATCAATTGGTGAGCTACTTTGGGAAAGATCACAATGACAATCCAAAGGGAAAATGACAAGAATTTTTTGAAAATAAAAAAAATAAAAAATATAAATATTAATAAATATGAAAATATTAATAATAAATTACATATAAAAAGGTACTGTTAATCATTAGCTAGGCCACTATGTTGACGAAAATTATGAATACTGTATAATACTCAAACTAAAAATAGGTCATTAAATAGGTCACTTAAATAAAAAGGGTCAAAAATATATACTCAAAAATAGGACACCCTAACTAACTCATTAGAACATAGGCTCCATCAATAGAAGGGCCTATAAAGACACCCGTCAGAGTGGACCAACCTAACTCAAGTTATGGCTCACGGTGCCCAAAAATGAAAAATTTTGTTTTTACCTCTTCCCTTCATCCTATTCTTTCCCTAAACACTGCTAGGGAAAAAACCTAACTCACAACTGGTGTGTCTATAATTGACCCTAGTTAAAAAACGTCAAAATGGACCAATGTACCTAGATATATGGCTCTAAATTATGAGAATAGTACAAAAATAGTACCAAATCCAGGGAACAATGAACCATAGGCCCATCTCCATACCTAAAGTCTAGCCATTGATAGTCCCCCTTGTACAATATAGGGAACACATTGGCCTATTACTAGGCCAAAAAGGAGGAAGGGGGGGGGATGGGAAACGAATATTGGATAGGATGTGTACCTGGACTAGGAGAACTTGATATATTAAAAGGGGGCAAGAATGAAAGAGCTGGATAACATAATTCCATGTAAGAGGTAAACCAACCCAAAGGAGTACCATCTATATATATATATATATATATATATGTATATGGTATTAACGCTAGCCTCAAAAACAGAGAGGAAACAACTCAAAGGCCTAAGTGGTTTAAACAGGTAAACTTCTACCTACAATGGCACCCGAATCTGCATAGCAAACATCAAAAAGGTACAACAGCCTGAGTGTGTATAATAATAGGAGAGTGTGTCGTTTGAACAGACAGGCATCCACTAAATCTGGCACCCAATCAACAATGCAAACCTCAAATGAAAACAACAACCTGGGTGTATAAATGTTAAGAATTGTCAATGAACGCATTAACGTCTAACTCATTAACCTCAACATTGAGCCCAAAAGGAGTATAGCATTTTAGTCTATGTATGCATGATATCTCAAGCCTAGAGAGTCCTCTGACTAGGGAACTATGTCTCCAATGGGGTTCAAACTTATCAATCCCCATGAAAAGAGTGTTTAAAGGGCCACGACCGTGCACATCACAGTAGTGCTTAGATACTGAGTGGTTCTTAAACCCTGTAAGAATATTAGTAATGTGCTCGTTAAGTCTGACTTGTAGTGGGCGTTTAGTTCTTCCCACAAACTGCAGTCCACAAGGACATTGTAGCAGATAGACCACTCCCTTAGTACCACAGGTCACAAAGGGCTTAATCCTAAACACCTGTGAGGTAGTCGAAACAAATCTATTGATTTTTCTCCCTGTAAGAGAGTTTATCGAACAAACCCTACATCTCTTTCATTTATAATATCCTGTAAGTTGTTGGAAAAAACAGGTTTTGTGCACGGGAGGGTCTAGAACATTAGGGGCTATGTTATTCCTAAGAGATGAAGTTTATTAGGTAAAGCCTCATTCAAAATCCTGTCATTTTTCAGAATGTGCCAATGGTGAGAGATGATTCGTTTAATCCTTTTAGCTTGACAAGAATAAGTAGTGAACGGTACGGCTGGAGCCACTGATCCCCTTTCATTTTCAGATCTAACCCTAAGCAAATCCTTTCTGTTCATGGACGCTACCTGTTCAATAGTAGTATTGATTGTATCTTAATCATAACCCTTTTCCAAAAATCTTCTGGAGAAAACTCCGGCTTGTGTAAGGAACTCATCATAGTTGGAACAGTCTCATAAATTGACTTTTAGGAACTCCTATTAACCACGGGTCATGGTGGCAACTAGTGAGGGGTATGAAGGAATTTCTGTCAGTGGACTTGAAGAAGGTAGATGTAACAAACTGACATTGACAATCTTAATTGTCAGAGCCAAAAAATGTATCTTGGTTTGGCTGGATGCATGTATGAGCTCAATACCTCTATTACTGGAGTTCAGGACTCCAAACCCAGGACTCTAAACTGGAATAGTCACCATCCCATAGGAGGAGGATGTAGATGTATCTTGCCCAAGAACCAACTGAGGTGCTCTCTGGGCATAGACGGTGTCCTCCTCCTACCGGGCCATAAAAAGGTTGAAAAAAGTTGACCAAAATTGGGGCATATTTTGCCCCCCACGGCCACCCCTTTAACTTGACTGTAAAACTTCTGATTAAACCAGAAGTAGTTAGAGGATGCAGCAAATTCCAATAGTTGAATGATAAATGCTACTTGTTCGTGAGGTAACCCTGTGCTACATTCCAAGTAGTATCTAACAGCATCTATACCCAAAGAGTGTGGAATGCTAGTATAGAGCGAAGTGACATCCTCAGTTACCATCCACATACCCCGTTTATGGATGTAACCAGATAAAAGATTTCTAACTTGTCCCGAATCTTTAAGGATGAGGGTATATCCCAAACCAAAGGCTGCAAAAAGATGGTCAATATATCTGCCCACCCGGGAAGTCAAAGAATCGATCCCACTGATGAGCGGATGACCTGGGGGGCAGATAGGATTTTTATGCACCTTTGGCAAATAATAGATGACAGGGGTTCGGGGAGCTTTAGGTATTAGAAACAGACTCTCATTCTTAGGGAGAATCCCCTGTCTCAAACCCTTCTGCACGATCTCCTCAAGTTGTTTCATGTATGCAGGTTTAGGATCTTTATCCAGAGTTTTATAAGTGGTCTGGTCCCCAAGAATCTTATACATCTCAGCTAAAAAACTCACTCGGTCCAGAACCACTATACCTCCCCCTTATCCGCAGGGCAGATAATGAGATCTTTATTCTCACATAGAGAGTCAAGTCCTTCTTGTAAGTTATGTTGGAGTCTAACCTGACTAAATTTCATGGAGTCAAGATCTCTAAGGACCAAGTCTCTGAACACTTTCAGAGACGGGGCCAGAGTACCAGGGGGATTGAACAAAGAGGCATTTCTCAGACCTGAGTGAACAAAACCTGAAGAAGTGCCAAGATTGTTTGCAATAGGGTTAATAGTTAAATATCTCTTGATGTTAACCTTTTGGACAAATTTATGTATGTCCATGTACGTTTCAAATTTGATCAAATTCCTAGGGGGGGCAAATTTCAAACCCTGGTCCAAGATGAGTTTCTCTGAGTCTGTCAAGGTCTTTGAACTAAGGTTGAAGATGCCAGCACCGGTTGGACCTTTGGTCTTTTTGGATCATAGGAGCCTCCCCCCTCGGACTCCTCTTCTCATTCTACCAGTCTTTTCATTCTCTGAGAGGGTCGACAAAAACCCCAACTTGAATTATTAGTAGTATCGACTCCCTCTGGTCGAGGTTCTAGGTGACCTGTCCCAGAGGGTCTATCGAGATTAGTTTTACTCAGGCCTGGCCTAGAAATTCTTATGGATGGGAACATTGTGTTCCCAATCATTCCTTTGAGTCGAAAGGTATTGCTTATAGGCTCTATGGTCACCATAATCACCTCCTTTAATGGAACCTTTCCCCCTATTCTTAAACTGATGTGTATTATAATAGGGTTGAATGCTGGTCAAATTGATTCTGTCCATATGAATGGTTGTAACGTGGGGGGATTTGAATGGTGCTTCATAGGTCTCGTATCAGAGCGCCAAGAGGGTGGATATTGATTGGTGTGGGGATTAAATCCACGCATATTACCCCTCAGAGCTCTACTAGGGTGCCCTCCAAAACGGCCCCTGTGTCCCCTAGAAGGGGATTGGTAAGAATAGTACCTCCCGTTAGTCTGTAGCTCATTGGGAGGAAGTTTCGTATGAGAAGGTGGGTAAATATCACCTAGCAACTCTCCTTACCCGTATCGTTGATTGGAACTTACACGGTTCCATTAAGGACTGGGTCATTCTCGAACAACTCACTTCACCACAAAATCTAAGAAACTGCCCATTCCTCTCAACGATCCACTATAAATGGGTGGAAGAGTATGCTTTGAAGGAGGGTTACTCGATGTCTGATTGCCCTCCATGATAAGAATGGTTAGGGGAAGATCCCCTGTG
Organism: Glandirana rugosa; assembly: GCA_018402905.1. Lineage (NCBI taxonomy): Eukaryota > Metazoa > Chordata > Amphibia > Anura > Ranidae > Glandirana > Glandirana rugosa. The sequence goes on along the minus strand of BLSH010355584.1, from coordinate 823,917 downwards.
TCCCCGGCAAAACCTCCCGTGGGATCATCTCGAGACTCCCCATTATACGCACCTAAATTAGGGGTGTGGTTAGTTATAGGTGGGAGAACCGCGAGACTATGCTCTGGATACTTCGTGGTAAGTTTAGGGGGGTGCAATGTTGGTAAGTATACCTGTCTTAGTTAAACTGGTCGTAAGTTGGGATAATATTATGTGTAGTCAAATTCTTATCCCCCTTTCCAAGGT
>BLSH010355584.1:797717-823048 GCA_018402905.1 Glandirana rugosa | reverse complement strand
AATACTCAAAAGTCTCTTGCCCATATATCTTCATATATTAAGTTTAATATAACATAGGTGAACCGCATGCCTTGACTTCATCTAAAACAGAATCAGAGTAGATATATATTTAATCCCAAAACACACGTGTCTAGAAGCCCTATCGAAATTTAAAGCATAATTTCTTTATGTCGCATCCATCCTCGGTATTTCTACACCTCCTACCTATTAGTAACCGTAAGATACTCTACCTGGTTAAAGATCCTATTGTGACTTTACATGTACATTGCTCTGTACTGTTGCCTATTCAAATCTCTTTTATGTATCTTTTGTATCAGCAAAAATATATTCACCCAAAGTATTTCTGTATGTACAACAACTGTCATTACTTTTTTTTTTCTTGTATGTACATTTCTTCTCAATAAAAACTTTATGGAAAAAAAAAAAAAAAAAGAAGGTGGGTAATTTCTCACCACAGACTGGTCTCTATTGGATGAGTTCCCTCTATTTGGCTCTGCTACTTCCATTACCTGTGGGTTACTGGTTTGCGCCTCTCCCACTAATTTTTTCTGTCACGCAAAAAGGACCGCTGTGTGGTAATCAGTCAAATCTCTATTATATTTTTTCTTTTTTTTTTAAACCTTCTGATCCCTATCCTCCTTCTCCAAATTCTTAAGGAGGACCTGAGATTTATCTTTGTATTCATCCCCCTCTTTAAAGGGGACTAACTTATCCTTGATGGCCTTAACCTCCTCATCTATTTTAGTCAAATTATGTTGTTTCCTCTATATTAGGAACCATAATAGTTGTACCCCAGCTGAATTGAAGTATTTATACCAATCTTCAAGATTTTCTTCTACCCTTTGTGGGGCTACCTCCCACCACAGGCTCCTAGGGAGCATTTTGTTCTTAATGTACGTTTCAAGAAAAGCAATGTCCCATTGGGTGTGAATTTCAGATATCATGAGGTTCTTAAGCCTCATGAATAAGCCACCCAAATCTCCTTCGTCTCCCATATTGTCACGTACCTGGTGGATGAGTCTGACTTATGCAGTAGGCAACCACCCTTACTACCCTGACTCGGGAACCCCTGGTAGAGCAGACAGGTGGCTCGGGAGTGCAGGATGGCACGAGGGTCGTACCTGGCCACTGGTGATGGTAGGAAGTCCGTTGGAGCACTCATACAACTGAAGCGTGGTCGTACAGGCTGGGTTGTGAACGGGTTGGCAGTGCAGTACAGAAGGAGCAGGCTTGTGGATAGTCGGGTCCAGGCAGGGTCCTTAACAGGCAGGCAGGTGAAGTACACTGGGATCAGGCAGGAGAGTGGTCGTAGGCAAGCCGGGGGTCAGTGCAGACGGAGATCAGACGAAGTCGGGACAGGCCGGGTCACAGGAACATATAACAGGTTACGGGTTTCACAGGAAACAACTCACATGCTGTAGATCAGACAGCATTTGCTGCAGGGTACACTCAGCCTAAATAGAGCCGCTTGGTGCCGTTTCCACGCGCAAAAGCGCAAAAAAGCGCTAACAAGTCCTTTTAGCACAGGTCTTCTTCTAACACATATATTCTTCAAAAACCCCTTCAGGGTTTACCACCCTACTGGCCCTATATTCAAATACGTCCATGTTAGTGGAACAAGAGATTTCACTAAACAATTAGTTCAGATAACTGTGATGAGAATAAAATCACAATAGCTGCAGTATAGGATGTTATAACAATTAATCTAATTCAAAAAATATACCGCGCTACTTGTACTGTTCTCATAATTTAGAGCCATATATCTAGGTACATTGGCCCATTTTGACGTTTTTTTATTAGGGTCAATTATAGACATACCAGTTGTGAGTTAGCTTTTTTCCCTAGCAGTGTTTAGGGAAAGAATAGGATGAAGGGAAGAGGTGAAAATTAATTTTTTGTTTTTAGGGCACCATGAGCCGTAACTTGAGTTAGGTTGGTCCACTCTGATGGGTGTCTTTATAGGCCTGTCTATTGATGGACCCTATGTTCTAATGAATTAGTTAGGGTGTCCTATTTTTGAGTATATATGCTATGTTAGTTTATTCTTTTATTGGATGATCGATCATTTGATAGAGTTTGTCCACCCTTGCTCCTGAGTCAGAAGAGGTATGCCCTGTAATGGGGTTTGGGGTGTTGGTAAAGCAACGGTACCCCCGGTCCATATATTCTGAGTCTGGTCCAGGTGGATGGTTGCTTGTGAGAATTTAAACCTTGAAGTGGCCAAGGAAGAGGAGTCTTGTACACCCCTGAAGGGGACCCTGGCTGGGTGAGAAGCCACAAGCGCCTCTTGCACTTACGTCTGGTAAGCAGCATTTATGTTGGTGGAGGATTTATATTCACTGCACTATCATCATTAGCACCTGATGTGTTCCACTTACCTGGATCTTTCAATTTTTTTTGGACTTCTTTTTAATGGTTGAACTTATTCAACATACACTTGGAGTGTTTAATTAATTGTATAATTTATATTTTATTTATTTTCATTTATTTTCCATACCAATTTTTATTACAAATATAGATTATTGCACTTTATAAATTTACCTTAGCTGCTAATTTGCAAGAATTTTTGGATCACTGTATGTCAAATTTATATTTATGTTGATACACACAGATATTTCACATTTATGTCATTAATTGTGATTAGCACAGCCCCTTTTTGATTTTATTTGTTTGTGCCTAGTTGTGGGTTCAGGGTTGCTACTTTTCTTTTCCTTTTTCACATTTCTAGCAATAGCGCGGTATATTTTTTGAATACTGATAAAGTATGCACTCATTGTACTGTCATTATTTGAGGAGGAGACGAGGATGGTGAGCCGTGGCGATTCATGCATCGGTGACACAATCCCTCTTGTGTTCCTGCTGGAGCATACTCTGTGTGGCATTATGGACAGGGCACACGAGGCAGAGCAGTGGGAGGAAGAGGAGGACTTTCTTTCCTCTCAAGGTCTGCTTTATGCAGACACTACTCTTGCGATGCCACAGAACACACAAGAGGAGAGGAAGGAGGAGAAAGATTCTGGCAGTTTTGGGGGCATTGAAGCAAAGGAAGACATACTTCAAACCTTGAGGCTGGTTCACACCTCCATGTGGAGCAGCTCACGGCAGGCATCTGGTGCATCCCTGTTCACCATTTCAGGTCCGATTTCTGTCAGAATTTTTGGCTGAATTCAGACCTGAGCAGAAGACACACAGGACTCCTGCAAAATTGCGAGCTGTGTGAACTGGCTCCATTGAACCCGCATCTAATTTGAAATAGCGTGAACCCAGGCTAAGAGATGGTTTTTATTCCCCAGAAACCTTGGAAGAAGTATGTGGCTGGGAGGAGGCAGTCCCAGATACTGTAATCCTCAGTGACCCCGAGGACTCTGCTTGTCATGCCTCCACAAACTTGCCGTGCAAGACCTCCCTTATTCTTCAAAGCCTGCGAAAGGACCTGAGAACTCATGGCATCAAGGAGAAGGATCATTATTGGTTGGTAACCCTCCTAGACCACCATTACAAGGGGAATGTCTTGGAACTCATCCTGCCCTTGCAGAGGGAGCACAGGATGAAATATCTCGAGGACACCTTAAATAGGAGTTTATGTAGCACCTTTCCAGACTCTGATAGGTTACAGTCTCTTGGAAAAGGTAGTTTTGGGGCTTCTGTTGGTCAAAGGAGGAGTGGTGGAGAAGGGGACTGCCTAAATGATGCATTTAAAAAATGTTTTAGTCCTCGGTGCCCAAGGCTGTCAGCTTCAACATACCATTGAAAGCATCTGCAGATTAGGGATGAAAGCAGACATGGAGAGCTTTCCAGTAGACAATCCACTGGGTTACCGAGTCATCAGAATAGTCCACTGGCCAGAACTTGCCCAGTATGCAATTGAGCTGCTGGGCTGCCCTGCATCCAGTGTGCTTTCAGAATGGGCATTAAGTGCTGCCAGAGGTTTTGTGAGAGATAAAAGAGTGTCTGTCCACAGACATCATTGACCGGCTGACATTTGTCAAAATGAATCAGTCATGGATTAGCAGCAGCTATCATTAAGTGTTTTTGGGATCTGGAATCTCTGCAAGACTGTCTAGGCTGCCTAGCTTTGTGGGTGTTGATGCTATCTTGAAGTAGTTTTTTGGTATAGGTTTCATGGGCACAATTAACACCCAAGGATCAATTTTTCCACACTTGATTGACAGGGCATATTATTTCAATTCTTTACAGCAAGGCCAATTCTTGCTTTCATCAAGAGTACCTCTATAGGGTTATGGTGTGAAGGCACCACCAACACCCAAAGACCATTTTTTCTGCAACTGTTTGACAGGGGCATATAATTTCAATTTATTTTTCCACAAATATTTTAATTGAGAGCTTGTAAAATGATACAAACAATACAAAAATCACAAATTTTCTTCAAAAAACCATGACATGTGTAAGCAATATAATAAACAGAATGCTGCTGAGTCACGGAGCTTAATAGTCAAAATGATACAGTCAGTCAAACTTAGGCTAAGAAGAGATATTGTACAAAACTTGGTGTATCAATAGCAATGGGAAACTTAAGAGGGGATACAGAAGAAAAAGAAAAAAAAAAGAGGGGAGAGGGGAAAAGGCCAAGGGAAGTAGATATTGGCCTTAAATATGAGCAGTTGGGGTTAGACCCGCCACCCATTGTCACCTGGTGGTCTGGGCAGAGTTGTGATTACCTTCAGCTCATGAGATAGGAACATGTTGTGTTTAAAGAACATAAGATTGAAAACGCTCCGTGGTTTTGAAGTGAATCCAACATAGCCAGTGATTTGTGATAGTCTTTTTTGGGCAAGGTCATATGGTGTAGAAGAAATTGTGCAGGGGTATACTCCAGAGTGAGCATGGTAACTTGTGTGATGAGATCATGAACTTCCCTCCAAAAAGGTTGGAGTGGTTCACTTTCCCATCAGATGTGAAGTATGGTGCCTTCCACTTTCCTGCATCTCCAACAGGTGTTGGGTAGAGTGGGGGAGAATTTGTGAAGGCAAGATGGAGTTCTGTACCATTTGGTTTCAATTATATAGCAGTTTTCTTGAATATCTACTTTTAACCACTTCAATGCTAAGGATGTCATATGACGTCCTTGACTTTGAGTGGTGATACCTAAATGGTGCCTTTAGCTACAGGCACCATTCAGATATCGATTTTAGTGCCGGCGATTCTCTGCAAGATAAAAGTGGTCTCAGCTGCGTATTCGCCGCAAGATCACTTTTATCGGTGGCGGGAGAAGTGCCCCCCTCCACTTTCCCGTCATCTCCGCCACTTACCGGACCGTCGGCAGCGGCGGAGATGATCGGGTCCGTTCCCCCCTGCACAGAAGCCGAGTGTGCAGAAGATGCCGCCCACTCGGCTCCATAACATTGCAGGGCGAAAGAGACATCACAAGTCACTTCTGCCCAATGCTCTTAAAGGGCCCATTTTTTTTTTAACTGTCATTTGTTTACTTTTTTTTTTGCATTTAACTATAAATATGAGATCTGAGGTCTTTTTGACCCCAGATCTCACATTTAAGTGTTCCTGGCATGCTTTTTTCTATTACAACGAATGTTTACATTTCTTGTAATAGGAATAAAAGTGATCACATTTTTTTTTAAAGAACAGTGTAAAATAAAAAAAAAAGAAAATAAATAAGAAAAAAAAAAAAAGAAAAAAATTTAAAGCGCCCCGTCCTCGCGAGCTCGCGCAGAAACGAACGCATACGTAAGTTCCGCCCGCATATGAAAACGGTGTTCAAACCACACATGTGAAGTATCACTGCGATCGTTAGAGCGAGAACAATCATTTTAGCACTAGATCTCCTCCGTAACTCAAAACCGGTAACCTGTAGAAATTTTTAAACGTTGCCAATGGAGATTTTTAGGTTGCAAAGTTTGTTGCCATTCTGTATCGGGCGCAATTTCAAAGCATGACATGTTGGCTATCACTTTACTCGGCGTAACATTATCTTTCGCAATATGGAAAAAAATTGAGCTAACTTTACTGTTGTCTTATTTTTTCACTCAAAAAATGTTTTTTTTTTTTTTTTAAATCGTGCTTGTAAGACTGCTGCGCAAATACGGTGCGACATAAAGTTTTGCAATGACTGCCATTTTATTACCTAGGGTATTAGAAAAAAATATATATAATATTTGGGGGGTTTAAGTAATTTTATAGCAAAAACAAAATGGTTTTAACTTGTAAGCACCAAGTCCAGAAAATAGGCCCGGTATTGAAGTGGTTAAGGAGCCCTTGTGGGGCTCATGGATGGTGTCCCAAACCTCATCAAAGAGAGTCATCTGGAGGTCCCTTTCCCAGGATAACCATGAGGGATCTGAGGTGGGGGGGAAGTCATCTAGGAGTAGAGTATATACTGTATATATATATAAGATATTAAATGCCTTTGCTGTGGTTTCCCCCGTGCAAAGAGATTCAAAAGATGTGAATTGCCTTGCCCACGTGGTTGTTGGCTCTTGGGTGGAAAGAAAGTGTTGAAGTTGTCTATACAGTTGTGCTCATAAGTTTACACACCCTGGCAGAATTTATGACTTCTTGGCCATTTTTCAGAGAATATGAATGATAACACAAAAACATTTCTTTCACTCATGGTTAGTGTTTGTCTGAAGCCACTTATTATCAATCAACTATGTTTACTCTTTTTAAATCATGATGACAACAGAAACTACCCAAATTACCCTGATCAAAAGTTTACATACCCTGGTGATTTTGGCCAGATAACATGCACACAAGTTGACACAAAGGGGTTTGAATGACTATTAAAGGTACCCATCCTCACCTGTGATCTGTTTGCTTGTAATTAGTGTGTGTGTATAAAAGGTCAGTGAGTTTCTGGACTCCTGACAGACCCTTGCATCTATTATCCAGTACTGCACTAGCGTTTCTGGATTTGTTGGGAAAGCAAAAGAATCGTCAAAGGATCTGCGGGAAAAGGTAGTTGAACTGTATAAAACAGGAAAGGGATATAAAAAGATATCCAAGGAATTGAGAATGCCAATCAGCAGTGTTCAAACTCTAATCAAGAAGTGGAAAATGAGGGGTTCTTTTGAAACCAAGCCACGGTCAGGTAGACCAATTACAATTTCAGCCACAACTGCCAGGAAAATTGTTCGGGATACAAAGGAAACCCACAAATAACTTCAGGTTAAAGCCATTGCTATGCAAATGCCACAAAGTGTCCCACTTACAATACGCCAAACAGCACAGAGACAAACCTCAAACCTTCTGGCACATTTGGAGTGATGAGACCAAAATTGAGCTTTTTGGTCACAACCATAAACGCTACCTTTGGAGAGGAGTCAACAAGGCCTGTGAAAAACGGAGGTGGATCGCTGATGTTTTGGGAATGTGTGAGCTACAAAGCCACAGGAAATTTGGTCAAAATTGATGGCAAGATGAATGCAGTATGTTATCAAAAAATACTGGAAGAACATTAGCATTTATCAGACAGGAAGCTGCGCATGGGACGTACTTGGACATTCCAACATGACAATGATCCAAAACACAAAGTCAAATCAACCTGTTAATGGCTACAGCAGAATAAAGTGAAGATTCAGGAGTGGCCATCTCAGTCTCCTGACCTCTGTATTATTGAGCCACTCTGGGGATATCTCAAGCGTGCAGTTCATGCAAGACAGCCCAAGAATTTCCAGGAACTGGAGGCTTTTTACCAAGAAGAATACCATCTGAGAAGATAAAGAGCCTCATCCACAAATACCACAAAAGACTTCAAGCTATCATTGATGTTAAAGGGGGCAATACACGGTATTAAGAACTGGGGTATGTAAACTTTTGATCAGGGTCATTTGGGTAGTTTCTGTTGTCATTATGATTTAAAAAGAGTAGACACAGTTGATTGATAATAAATGGCTTCAGCCAAACACTAACCACGAGTGAAAGAAAAGTTGTTGTGGTATCATTCATATTCTCTGAAAAATGGCCAATAAATCATCAATTCTGCCAGGGTATGTAAACTTATGAGCACAACTGTATGTCCAGAAAGGAAAAGTTTCAGTGTGCGGTGTGCACATAACATTTTCGTAAGTATGTTTTTCAAGAAAAATTGATGTGCAAGTACATCATCATGAGGCCATTCCTTCTGTAGAAAGGAGTTCATCACCCCTTGGGGAAAGTCAGGTTTCCCTCTTAGCATGGTCAGGGGCCCCAGGACTGAAGAAAACAATGTAGATTTGACCGTCTAAAAGCCGCCAAGGAGGGAAATATGAGGGGATGCGTCGTGATTTCTTGTGGCCAGTGCTAATGAGATATCCATGGAAATGTGTGTATTGGAGTATGCACAACAGAGTTCTCTAGGGCTACCCAAGTCTTCCTTTACTTATGGATCGTCCAATCTATAATTCTTGTGAGTTGGCAAGCTAGATAGTATTTATGAAGGTCTGGCAATCCAATATCCCCTTTAGCTTTTGAGCATGTAAGATGGGCGTATTTGATACGTGGGGGGAGTTTCTCCAAATTAATGCCGAACAGCCCTTCTTGTAAACCCAAAAAAGGAGGGTGGGAGATGGATAGAGATAGTCTGCATCAAGTAAAGCAGGCATGGGAGGATGATTATTTTGACTAAGGCCCGCCCACTCCTTCAGAAATTTCAATTTTTTACAGCAAGGACAATTCTTGCTTTCATCAAGAGAACCTCTTTAGGGTTACAGTATGAAGGTACCACCAACACCCAAAGACCAATTTTTCTACAACTGTTTGACCGGGGCATATCATTTATATTTTTTTCAGCAAGGCCATTTTTTGCTTTAATCAACAGTACCTCTATAGGGTTATGGTGTGAAGGCACCGCCAACACCCAAAGTCCAATTTTTCCTCATCTGTTACTTCTATCCAAAGTCTGCAAAAAGACACCAGACTTTATAAAATACATTATGTATTAAAATACATTTTTAATCTTGGCCTGAGTGTACTATAATTTGGCATCTTCACATAAGGCTTGCTCACTGTGTGCAAAACTTTATAATTTCCATCCAAAGTCTGCCAAAGAGACACCAGACTTTATCCAAAAAATCTCTAATCTTGTTCTGAGTGCACTAAATTGTGTCCTCGTCATACAGGCTGGCTCCCCAAGTCATTGTTTACAAAATAAAGAAGGCTTGCAGGGAAAATCAATTTAAATGTAATTTATTTATTTAAATGTCAGCTTTTCTGCAGCAGATTCTATACACGGTACAGATGTGTCACTTTACGGGCAGACTAAGGGGACCCCCCCAGGCACTATATTTCAAGTGATTGTAAAGTCCTGTTTTTCTCTATAAAAATAACAAACATGTTATACTTACCTGCTCTGTTGCAGTGGATTTGCACAGAGCAGCCCAGATCCTCCTCTTCTCGGGTGCCTCTTGTGTGCTCCTGGCCCCTCCCTCTTGTTGAGCGCCACCACAGCAAGCAGCTTGCTATGGGGGCACCCAAGCCAAGCTGCAGCTCCGTGTGTCCATTCAGACACAGAGCTGTGGTTTGGCACTGTCCCCTCTCTCTCCTGAATGGCTAACTGGCTTTACTGACAGCAGAGGGAGCCAGTGGCGCTGCTGCTGTTTCTCAGCCAATCAGGAGGGAGAGTCGCGGATGGCCGAGACACTTGAGGACAGTGTTGGACAAAGATGGGTCTCAGGTAAGCATTAAGGGGGCTGAGAAGGGCTGCTGCACACAGAAGCCTTTTTATCTTAATGCATAGAATGCATTAAGGTAAAAAACCTTTTGACCTTACAACCCCTTGAAAGGAATTTTTCATTTTTTTTTTGTTTCACTTTAAGCATCATTAAAATCACTGCTCCTCTAAAACAATCTTTTTTAAAAATGATTTTTGCGTTGGTATATGTCCCCCAGGGCAGTACCCGGGATCCCATACCCTTTTTATGCCCAATAACTTGCATATAAGCCTGCAAAATGGGGCCTTTTGAATTTTCAAGTTTGGGTCCCATAGACTTTAATTGGGTTCGTGGTTTGGGTCCGAACTTTTGTGATGTTTGAGAGTTCTGGCCTGAACCAAATAGGGGGGTGTTCGGCCCAACTCTAGTAAACAGTAATGTAAAACAGATTCAGGATGGAAAAAGAACATGGATAGGCTGAAGAATAATGCAAAACAGCTGCACAGACATAGTCACAGAGTCTCTATAAGACTCTTTAAGAGATAGTGTAGCTGATAATCTACTTCAGTAAAACAGTTCAGAACACAAACAACTACTGAGAAAGCCACATGACCCTGTGGTGTTATGCATAGGTGAGGGGTCAATCTGTCGTCACACTAAGGCGTGCATTGTGAGAATACCATGGAAATACTGTCTGATTGTCTTATACCTGCACTGTGAGGACTAAAAACTTTTTACAATTTGGTGCACTCTAAGCACCAGGAAAACGTGATTGTTTTTATACTCAGTCTTTAATAAACTGGTTGTTATAACCACTTCAGCCCCGGAAGGATTTACCCCCTTCCTGACCAGAGCACTTTTTGCAATTCAGCACTGTGTTGCTTTAACTGACAATTGCACGGTGGTGCGATGCTGTACCCAAACAAAATTGACGTCCTTTTTCCCACAAATAGAGCTTTCTTTTGGTGGTATTTCATCACCTCTGTGTTTTTTATTTTTTGCGCTATAAACAAAAAAAGACAGAGTTTTGAAAAAACTCAATATTTTTTACTTTTTGCTATAATACATATCCAAAAAAAATACAAAAAAAAATGTATTCATCAGTTTAGGAAGATATGTATTCTTCCTCATATTTTTGGTAAACAAATCATAACAAGCATATATTGATTGGTTTGCGCAAAAGTTATAGCGTCTACAAACAATGAGAATGGATTTATGGCATTTTTATGTATTTATATTTTTTACCAGTTATGGCGGCGATCTGCGATTTTTAGCAGGACTACGATATTGCGTCAGACAGATCGGACACTTTTGACACTTTTTTGGGACCACTGACATTTACACAGCGATCAGTGCTTTAAATAGCCACTGATTGCTGTGTAAATGTCACTGGTAGGGAAGAGGTGTGTGTGTTCCCTGGGAGGTGTTTCTAACTGTGTGGGGGCTGGGCTGACTGGGGGAGGAGAGTGATTGCTGCTCTCATATACTGGGAACATACGATCACACTCCTCTCCCCTGTCAAATCCACGGCGGGCGGTCGGCCCTAAAGTACTATGTCCAGCTTTCTCTCTTTATGATTTGGGCATATGGAGATAAGTGTAAGAGAAGGAGAACTCTAATCTCAAGATTACCAGCAAAGGAGTCAAACAGATAAAATAGATCCCCCAGATGAGGGTACATCGGATGAGGGGATTATCGCTAATGTATGTGGATGATTGGAGCACATAGTGGTGAATAGGGATGGGACCCTACCGTTCGGTTCACACCAGACCACCTCGAACACACAAAAAGTTTTAGCAAACATGCAAACCCTATTAAAGTCTATGCGACACGAACATGAAAAATCAAAAGTCCTAATTTTAAAGGCTTATGTGCAAGTTCTTAGTCCATAGTGCATGGGGACCTGGGTACTGCCCTAGGGGACATATATCAATGCAAAAAAACAACCGTTTTTCAGGAGCAGTGATTTTAATAATGCTTAAAGTGAAACAATAAAAACAATAAAAATTAAATATTCCTTTAACTATCGTGCCTGGGGGGTCCCCTTGTTTTTCCTGTAAAGTTGTGCATCTGTGCGATGTGTAGAACAGTGCCGCAGCAATAATGACATTTCTAAAGGAAAAAATGTAATTGAAACTTGCTTGCGGCTGTAATGTATTGCCAGCTCCCCCCCCAGTCCATACCAGGTCCTTAGGGTTTGGTGTGGATTTTAAGGGGAACTCAAAGCCAAAATGTAAAAAAAAATGATCGTGGGTCCCCCCCAAAATCCATACCAGACCCTTATCCGAGCATACAGCCTGGCAGGTCAGGATAGGGGGGGAAGAGCGAGCACCCCCCCTTAGACCATACCAGGCCACGTGCTCTCAACATGGGGAGTGGGTGCTTTGGGGTAGGGGGGCTCTGTGCCCCGCCCCCTTCTAACATCATGTGATGTCACGTGACATCAGAGGGGGCGGGGTCACCTGGTCACCTCACCGGGTGGCCCAGCCCTTGCCTATAAATAAACTGTAAAAGCTCAGAGAGCGCATACGGTGGTTAGCTTTCAATGGAGGAGGAAGCGTTTTTGATTTTTCTCTATTTTTCGGGTCCATCAGGTGACGTGATTGATGATGGATTACATCACGGGACACTTTTTTTTTCTTTTTTAATAAAGCAATTGTCAAAAACAGTTTCTTGTGGTTTTTACTTTTTGACACTTTTTTGATGACTGGGTAGGGGATGGGGTACCCGAAACCCATTCACATGGGGGGCAGGATCTGTATAGTTTTTTGGCCAATCATGGCTCTCACAGCACATTGCACTGTGATTGGCCAAAGCATACTGGTTGTGTGCATGCTTTGGACAATCAGCAGCTTTTAATGCACTGCGATCTATGAACAAATGAACACCCGATCTGGACCATCCCCAGTGGTGAACACTAATTAAGGAAGCAGTCGTTTGGATATGTGAACACAAGTCTGTTTTTTTTTATGAAAGATTGAGCATATGCAAGCAAATTCATATCAAAGGGTACTTTATGGACTAATGCATTGTTTGTTTTGTTTTGTTAATGATATATATGGTTTGATATGATATGCTGATTTTGAAAATTGCTATGCAAACAGATTTAAAGGGACACTAGCACATTAGCATTTGGGAGAGAGACACCACCTTTGAATATAACTGGGTCTTCCTTGTTGTGCATTCTGGCAGGAATGTTTGAATCACAAATCTGGCTGAACAAAATTAAAAAATCTCTGGAAAGTAACACAATTATTACATACAATATATGTTTCATCTTTGTATTTTGCTGTCTATTAGGAGTTATAATTTAAGTAATCAAAGCATGAGAACTCAGTATGGTAACTTTAATTAAGACAAAGGTTCTTAAACTAACACTTTAGATCTTGGAATCCAACATTTCCCCAGCTATCCTACATTACAGCAAATAAACACAGTCACTTTATTCTTGATGAAAGGAAGACATAAGAAAACTTGTTTTTAATAGATTGCAACAGGCTCCCGCTAATCATACATATAAGCACAGCAGTAATCCAAGATAGAGGCACGTGTATAATTTACTAACAAGCCATATTTGGCGAAAGACGTTCCCCCCAAAGATAATCTTTTGTAGGCTTTAAATCTGCCTGTCTGTACACCATGACTTTTACTTAGTAGTTTTTGTTAATGCTGACCTTATCCAACCTTAAAATGTTTGACTCTGGGTTCTGTAATGCATGTGGAGAGCTGTGTGATGTGCAATTTAACATTCGAGAGGTATTTTGTAGAATCTGGACTTAGCAAACTAATTGGCTTCAGAAAGGTGAACTGGAGCCAAACTCTGAGTGAACTTTTAAACAAGTGACTTTAGTTAGAGTGAAGGCAAAATAAAGAAAGACATCTTTGTTCCACAGTCAAATAAGCTGATTAAAATACAAACTTTATATGTCTTAAATGCAGTATTAATTATTTATGTGAGAAATAAAGCCAGTACATGTGAATTACTGCTTGTATTTCAATTAAGTTATAGGAATAATGATCCTGCAGCTTCTAAACTTCACTCCATTAAGTGAATTTTGGCCTTTAAGGGCTCTATTCATTGAAACAGAATGCTTTTTAGTCACTTCATATTTTTTCCCGGGATGTTTGTGAACTGGCAATTTGGTTGACACTAAAACCAATTTGTACAGAAAAGAGGTTTCCTACTTGCAAATAGTAATCCACTACATTAACCACAGCAAGTTGGAGTTTTTCTTTCGTCCTTGCTTAGATAAACACATGGCAAAATGAAATATCACAGAAAAATGTTTATTTTTAGTGGATGTGAATTATTTACTAATTAACAAGCACCCGCAAATACCTTGCGGGTGTTTGTGTTCTTACCTTTCAGTCTGCTGAATTCAATGGATAGACTTGGGCTCCTAAGCACCGATGTCATATACTGAGTTATGGGCCGTTAACTCATGCAAAGTTATACTGTGGCAAAGAAAATGATAGGGTTCCACTATATAAAACTGCAGTATAAAATTAAATTCTAGAATACAATTATATCTGATTTGGTATAGTTATGATATGGGTAAGAAAATTAGTGAATTATAACTAATTATAACTTATCTGTTTTAACAGAAGTTCCTGAAGCAGCCATCGTGCCATTGTGCACAGTGTCATGCTGTATTTGTGTGTATATATATATATATATATATATATATATATATATATATATATAGTGCTCAGCATAGGTAAGTACACACCATTTGAAAAGTACGATTTTAATCAATATCGCAAGGAACACAAGACCAATTTCAACAATTCAGCTCATTACATGAAAGTAAGGTTAATAATATAACTTAGATTATGAAATCTTCAGTTTTACTTAAATTAGTTGATGCAAACATGAATACACCCCACAACAAAAACAACTATATCTAGCATTTACCATCAATGAAATGCGGCTCCCTGACACCAGCAGCACTCATGCAGCCCCACAGAAGGACACTGCCACCACCATGTTTAACTGTAGGCACCGTGCATTTTTCTTTGTACTCCTCACATTTGCAACACCATACAGTTTGGAAGCCATCAGTTCCAAAACATTTATCTTGGTCTCATCACTCCGGAGTACAGAGTCACAAATTTTAGGCAGGCTTTTTGTGCATGGGCTTTAGGAGAGGCTTCCTTCATGGACGACACCCATATATGCCATTCCTCTACGGTGTATACCGTATTGTGTCATGGGAAACAATCACCCCAGTTTGGCTTTCTTTAGTTAACTGCAGTGACCTTGCATGGCAATTTTCTTCAACCCTTCTAATCAGAAGATGCTCCCGTCGAGGTGTTAACTTCCGTGGATGGCCTGGACATCTCTGTGAGATGTTTGCAGTTCTATCTTTGTTCATTTTTTGTACTACTTTTGCTGCAGTATTCTGACTGATAAGTAAAGCTTTGCTGATCTTTTTGTAGCCTTCACCTTTCTTGTGTAAAGAAATTATTTTCTCTTTCAGGCTTTGTGGCAATAAATACGTTATGCACCTATACAGTCTGTTAAACATGTCACTGTTTGTTTTGCAAAAAGCAGTAAGGATGTTGAGATCTCTACCTTGTCTCCTGCTCTCATGTGCACTTCCTTTAGTGATGAGACAACTTCACTTCCTGGTTTTCTAATTGCCTGTGTTCAACTCCTGTTGTCCCCTTTTGCGTCTATCTCTCTGTAAAAATGCCCTGACATCAGTGGGGGAGGGGCTCTTGTATCACATGGGATGCTGAGGGATTTCATTCTACACAGAATCCCGATTAGGCTATGTCCATGATTGACCCATGAAGCCCCGCCCACTCCCACCTATGTCCCTCCTTTGCCCGCCCACTGCTTTAGATCATAAAACTATATATAGATATACCTAGAATATATATATACATACATATATATATATATATATATATATATATATATATATATATATATATATATATATAGATAGATAGATAGATAGACCAAGCTGTCTGTACTGACTTGTGCATGTTTTACATAGCACACACACAGCTATTGATTGGCACATGGGTGTGCATTATGTAAAATAGACTGAGCATGATAGAAGGCAGGAGGACTGAGAGATAGACAAGCTATTTCACTGACAGGAAATTACATGTGAGCACTGCTGAACCCCTCCCATCATCATTACTAGTATACAGCAAAGCAGGACTGTTGGAAGGGATTAGAGACCAGAATTAAAGCTATATGGTAGGAAAATAATCATTTCAGTTATTATGTTTATTACCATGTGTAACTTTCAGGTATTTATATGAGGATTTACTAAAATATATACAGTGAGGAAAATAAGTATTTGAACACCCTGCTATTTTGCAAGTTCTCCCACTTAGAAATCATGGAGGGGTCTGAAATTGTCATCGTAGGTGCATGTCCAATGTGAGAGGCATAATCTAAAAAAAAAAATCCAGAAATCACAATATATGATTTTTAAACTATTTATTTGTATGATACAGCTGCAAATAAGTATTTTAACACCTGTCTATCAGCTAGAATTCTGACCCTCAAAGACCTGTTAGTCTGCCTTTAAAATGTCCACCTCCACTACATTTATTATCCTAAATTAGATGCACCTGTTTGAGGTCATTAGCTGCATAGCTGCAAGACACCTGTCCACCCCATACAATCAGTAAGAATCCAACTACTAACATGGCCAAGACCAAAAAGCTGTCCAAAGACACTAGAGACAAAATTGTACACCTCCACAAGGCTGGAAAGGGCTACGGGGAAATTGCCAAGCAGCTTGGTGAAAAAAGGTCCACTGTTGGAGCAATCATTAGAAAATGGAAGAAGCTAAACATGACTGTCAATCTCCCTCGGACTGGGGCTCCATGCAAGATCTCACCTCGTGGGGTCTCAATGATCCTAAGGAAGGTGAGAAATCAGCCCAGAACTACACGGGAGGAGCTGGTCAATGACCTAAAAAGAGCTGGGACCACCATTTCCAAGGTTACTGTTGGTAATACACTAAGACGTCATGGTTTGAAATCATGCATGGCACGGAAGTTTCCCCTGCTTAAACCAGCACATGTGCAGGCATGTCTTAAGTTTGCCAATGACCATTTGGATGATCCAGAGGAGTCATGGGAGAAAGTCATGTGATCAGATGAGACCAAAATAGAACTTTTGGGTCATAATTCCACTAAACGTGTTTGGAGGAAGAAGAATGATGAGTACCATCCCAAGAACACCATCCCTACTGTGAAGCATGGGGGTGGTAGCATCATGCTTTGGGTGTGTTTTTCTGCACATGGGACAGGGCGACTGCACTGTATTAAGGTGAGGATGACCGGGGCCATGTATTGCAAGATTTTAGGGAGCAACCTCCTTCCCTCAGTTAGAGCATTGAAGATGGGTCGAGGCTGGGTCTTCCAACATGACAATGACCCGAAGCACACAGCCAGGATAACCAAGGAGTGGCTCTGTAAGAAGAATATCAAGGTTCTGGCGTGGCCTAGCCAGTCTCCAGACCTAAACCCAATAGAGAATCTTTGGAGGGAGCTCAAACTCCGTGTTTCTCAGCGACAGGCCAGAAACCCGACTGATCTAGAGAAGATCTGTGTGGAGGAGTGGGCCAAAATCCCTCCTGCAGTGTGTGCAAATTTCAGACCCCTCCATGATTTCTAAGTGGGAGAACTTGCAAAATAGCAGGGTTTTCAAATACTTATTTTCCTCACTGTATATATATATTGTATATCTATATGAACAGGCTGAGCTGGTATTGGCAGACAGTGGTAAACCATGCATGAGACGGGGTACCCATAAACAGTCCATGCAGGTTTACCCTGTTCTTTTATTTAACAAGGCAGCAAGCAAAGACCTTTCCAGTTCAGCAGGGTCATGTACAGTATAGTAGCAGCAAAAAAGAATGCTCCCTCATGGGTTCCCTAACACACAAAGGCAGCACTTGTACCTTTATTAGTGCTCTGTTATCAGTCAGATTTTTGTAGACAGCGGCAAACAACCACAGCAGAAAGAGTCCTTAACATCAGTCATCTTACATATATAAAGGCCTGTAGACAGCTGATACTGAAGGCTGCCTTACGTGGACAGAATTTCAGATGATTCCTCTTGAATTGGCCAAAAATTGAAGCCATGGGTGCTTCTGACGGCACCACCTACCTCAGCAAAAGTTGTTCAATCAGCCTTTTTCAAACAGGTGGACTGGAAAAGTGTCAACTAAAAAGCGCCTACATCCAGTGAGATGCAGGAACAGCTGTGGTCAGAATATGATAGTTGTCAATATATTTGTCTATCTGCACTGGTTAGCATGCATGGAGTAATCTGAAGCATTTCTTTTATTCAACCCATAAGCTGAACAAAAGAAATCTATGGGTGATGGGCCAGTAGGGATGAGCTTAAGGATTGATCTGAACATAAGTCCAAGCCGATCATTGGCTGTTCTGGCTTTCAATTGAAACTCATTAATTTTCTTATTTGGCTGGAGTGGCACGAGCAGATGGTCCTGTGTATTGATAGTTTTTTTCTTTTGATTGGTGAAATTTATTGTGACTGACACTGAATTCATAACACTGGATTTTTTTTGAGGGCTTTTACTTTTTAATAAAGGACTTGTCAAAATCTTGTGTGTATTTACAATTGATGTTTTCTTGTGAATGAGTAGGGGTATTATGTACCCCTTATTCATTCACATATGGGTGGCACATATCTGCCCCCCCATCTTAAAGGGGGCTTCCAGATTCTAACAAGTTCCCCCTGCACCCACGCAACCACTATCCAAATCTTGTTGAAATACAGAAGGGTGTTTGTCCAGGTGCACACAGCCCTTTTAATGAGGGCATGGGTATATCTCAGTGGTCCAACCAAAAGGGAGGTGTGCCCCCATTTGTGTTGTGCAAAGTATTGATATAATGCGCTGGAAGCTTTTTGTATACAGCAAATGACTTTATCTTTCACAGAGAATTGCATAACATGTCTTAGAGCATGAGAAACATGAACAGGAACATGGAGGATACAAGTACAAACTTAGATACAGAAGGTACATCCTGTGATTACATTACACCATAGAATACACACTATAGTACTGCAATGCCACCTACTGGTTTAGACAGGTATAATGCATGTATATGTATAGTTCACAATACACAGTACAAAGCAACTCTGTTGTTCTTCCACCAGTTTGAAGTCCGATGTGTGATCCTGTCTGGAGACAGAGGTACTCTGCTCAAGAGACTGCACTTCATTTTGAAGGGATTTGATGTCCATTGGACTGAGAGAGTTGGGGCAGCTAAGTGAGTCAGTGAGATTGACAGAGAGTGGGACAACTAGAGTCCAGGGGATAGAGGCAATCTGTGAGTTTCAGAGGAGTGAGAGAACCCGGGTTGTCAGTGAAACTGCTATCTGGAGGCCAGGAGTGAGCTTGAACAGTAGAGAGCTGTGACTAAAGGCCAAGTGAACCTGGAGAGAGTTAAGAGAGCTGGTGAGAAAGGTTGAGAGACCAGTGGCAAGAGCTGCAGTGGTGCTGAAGGGGAAGCCAGGTGACTCAGCATTTTCTGTTACCTGTTTTTGCTTTGTGGAGCTGAAACCCCTGTGTGGGCAACTTTGTAAAGACTTTGTTTTCCATTTAAATAAAAGTGGGCTAACAAGCCTTTAAAACACAGTTCAGACTGGCATAGACATCACTAAAAACTCACCTACCACATGAGCCTAACCCCCACATATCGCAATATGTCTCATTTTGGATATTTCCCTTTACTTCTTCTGCCACAGTCACACCAGGAAGTTAGAGGAAATGTCTACAAAGCGATGAGAAATACATACATGTGGACCCATTAGAAGATTATATCTCTATTCTTCTAAGTTCTGATAAGTGAACATGTTCACCAGTTTAAACTGTAAAAGTCTTGCCTTAGCGCAGGTACCACAGCTGTCAGTGATATTAATTTAGGACTTACAAACTGAGGTCAGAAGATTCCAATGTGTCAGAAGATTCCAATGTGCTCAGTGTGTCAGCTGCTGTTGGTTTGTCTGTTTCCTCTGCTTTCCAGAGAACAGTAGAATTCTCTGGAACATAGGTGTGGGGCAATGCAAATAGCAGCACAAATATTTATACAGGCAGTGTGGCCCTGAAGGCTGCTAGGAGTCTGTATAAATACTCTTGAGACAGAGAGCTTCTGTGTCTATACCTACAGAGGGGGAGACCAGCCTGGAGGGCTTGATGCCCTTCAGGGCAGCGTCTGCCATGTGCTTGCTGTTCGTGAGGCCTCAGTTGGGTGACCAGAGAGCCTGGATGCTGAAGCTACAGAGAACTGACTGAGGGGCTATCGTCTGAAGATATAATCTGGTATCATGGGATAAAGGTGTCACATGGAAGTTGGAAAGAGGCAATCAATGTTCCCTGGACATTTGTCAGTACAGACTGCTGTGAGAGATCTTAGAGACTTTTGGGCTGCTGTCATACCTCTTCTGCTTGAGAGTCAGCTGTGTGCTTGTTTAAATGAGACATCAGCTGGTGTTCTGAAGAGCTTAGTCTATCCAATTCCTTACGAAGAGACTCTGCTCTTATTGCTCTAAAAGAAGAACCATCTATGCTTTTAACAGCTTCTACTACAGAAGAGCTCTATCTAATTCTTTGTGAAGGGACTCTGTCTGGTTGCTCTAAATAAAGAAGCCGGCTTTTAATTGCTTCTACTACAAAGCCAAGTGTACAGTTTTTTATTGCAAGGATTTCTACTTTAGCTTTTCAGGAGTTCACTGTGTTTAACCTGTACATGGTTCTGTTTTTGGAGTATCCCACTCAGCTCCCTCAAACATATCCCAGTTACTCCAAAAATAAAAACAACAAAAAGAACACCCCTAGACTGTTTTTTGAGGCAGAGAGTGACTGTGATCATGTGCCTGGCTGTGGGGCAATCTACTGTCAAAAAGAACCTGGGCGATTTTCCAGTGGCTCCTTCGGGGGTAATGCTACAGTGGAATTAAACCTAAATGAAAAAAAAAACAGGTAGGATTATTATGACAGAGGAGGCCCTGGTCTCTCCTGTCATAAACCCTTTTCCATGCCTGTCTTTGTTTATGTATACTGCATGGTAGTGTGGATAGATGGGTTTTTTTTAAAGTCCCTACCACTGAAGCCTGGGAGGACTCCCTGCTACCATTGAGTCTGGTGTTCCTGATGGGGAGGGAGTGTTGCCCTTGGTGTGGACTGCACCTAGCACAGTGTATAAATGGGGTGAGCCCAACGAACTGTACTGTTCCACCGTGCCTCTACCTGAGCCCACATTTGAAGAAAAGTTTTCATTGTTGGTTGTTGAACCCCTTCAGGTGGAGAGATCCGAGGTATGGAACAATGTGTCCAACAAGGGGGAGTGGTTTTCCTGTGGAGCCCTGTTTCAAAGGCTGTAAACAGTAAGGACACCTAACTGGGGTGTACCGTAAGTTTCAGAGGGTGACAGTGTGGATACTGTGGAGCTGATGGATGTACCCTTAACCATGGAGAATACTCCTCTGGAGCTTGTCTCCCTACCTGCTACTTCTGGTGCCCAAGCCATTCATCTGGTATGCCCTAATTGCACCTGAA
Source organism: Glandirana rugosa (assembly GCA_018402905.1). Taxonomy (NCBI): domain Eukaryota; kingdom Metazoa; phylum Chordata; class Amphibia; order Anura; family Ranidae; genus Glandirana; species Glandirana rugosa. The sequence continues at coordinate 801,885 of BLSH010355584.1, read as the reverse complement.
GAGGTGTTTGATTTGGTGGATGAGCCAGCGAATCTATGATCGGGCTGTGTGGGAATACCTCAGAGGGCTCCATTTTCCACAGAAATAGAGGATATATATAGCTGTGGAGTGGGTGTGAGTGGAGTCAGGCACCAGGGAAGGAGGAGTAGAGTGGGCTCCTGTGGAACATATTGGTTCCTTTGAAAGGAAAATGTAGGCTTCTCCAGACTGGGCTTTCCCCAGCTGGGGATTGCCATGAAGATCTTCCACACTCATGAACTTAGCCAGGGAGACAGAATTTAACAGTCACCCCTGCAGTAGGGCAAAGGGGCACATCATTGGAACTACATGCTGCAGCATGTTGGCTGATAGTGATTTGTACTGAGATGTTAACTGAACTGAAAATGTTCAACCTTCCTTATTGTTTAGTAAAGAAACTAAATAACGTAGCACTAGTAGTGCCTGAAAATGGCTATTGGTACCCGGAAAGCTAATATTTAGTTCTGACACTTCATAACTATGTGCCATTTTGTGTTGGTCTATCACATAAAATCCCAATAAAAAACATTTATGTTTTTGGTTGTAACAAGACAAAATGTGGAAAATTTCAAGGGGTATGCTTACTTTTTGAAGGCATTGTATCTTCATTGGGAGAATTTCCATGTATTCCTGTTCTGGTGACAACTGTTAAAGTGCATCTAAAGGCTCTTGAATGACAGTGTAAACAAGTCCCAAATTGACTTATTATGTGATGCACAAGCTTCATAAAGTAAACTTTCTTTACCTTCTCAGACTGAGCCAAATCCTCCTTCATTTCTGTCTCATGCGCTCCCTCTTCCAGGCACTGCAGCTCATAGTGGGGGAGTTTCAGGAGCTGAGGCGGTGCTGTCAATCTAGGGAGCAGCAGGCAAGGCTAAGCGTGGCTAGGTGCTGATTGACAAACTACAGGTCTGTAAATTAGCAGTGAAAATACTAATAGCTATGTACCTGTAAGAAGGTGCTTACAATTTGGGTGTTGTGAGTTAGCTAATTTTAGAGGCCAATTCTGGGCTCTGCCCTCCACGCTGTGTTGTATATAAAAAGGAGCTAGGGTCTGTCTGGGAAGTGGCTTGGCCATGGCTTGGATGGGAAGCATGACTTTAAGGGCTATTACTTTGGGCAGGTATGCACTGGGCAGCCTACTGTGAGAGGGTTAGGAAGAGACATTGTATTGCTGAGATGTTTTGTAAAATTCCTATTAACTGTCTCATGTTTATCCAATGAGGTGCATGAAAATACATGGCATATCTGGAAAAACAGCGCCTGAAAGCACACATATGGGGGTGAAAAGGAAGGAATGGAAGGCCATCACAAAGAGTTAAATCAGTTCCTGACTTTGGCTCTCCTGATTTGGTACCTCATTGCCTGCCTGTTGATGACCCTGACTAATTTTATGACTACACTTCTGTCTCTGATCCTGGCTTACTGCCCCATTCGAGTGTCTGCCCGGCTGTTGGCTGCTGCAGTTCTGCACACTGCAGAATGTTCCTGATCCAAGTCTGCTGAGAGCTCTGACCAGCCACAAATCCCGGCCCTGCAGCGCAAGTGGAGTGCTTCCTTAACTTCAGCTGGACTACTGAGCAGGCTAATGTTACTGATCTGATGGTTCTCCTGCTGCCTTGGAACCACATCTCCTGCTGCAAGTTCCCTGATCTACATCTGCAGGCACTCGTGTTCCTTCTGTCCCTCGGCGCCCTCTGTTTCACTCCCAGTGAGGCCTAGGCTGGAGATACAAGAGAGGCCGACTTCATCATTTCAGTCTCCTCTCAGGTACGTGACAGATACCTTAAAATAAATCAATGTTAACATTTTTTTTAGGTTCAGAAAAAAGGAAACAGAAAAGATGACATACCCTCTTTCCTAGAGAAACTAGGCTCTAAACACATGTGTAAAGGCTTAAGCTCTTTTTCACATGATAGCTGGTGAAAGAGAGCTTGAGCCAATTGGAACTTTAACTTTCCACATAGATCATATGACTAAAAGCCTAGGCCTTTACATATGCGTCTAGCACCAAAACCAATTTGAAACAGAATTTTCTTCTGAATAAGTGTACTGATAGTCTACAGTTCTTTGTCCCGGCAGGGGTGTTAAAATTTGTATCTACATCAGCTTTAATAGCTGATACATTTAACACTTGGCATATCATTTTTTCAACCAGCTACAGCAAAAGAGTTTAAAACATTCTTCGACACTTGTATAATCCAGCAATTACAGAACCTCTTCACTGTTCCACCAAGCGCATTTCAATACATTTCAACCAATTAATAGTAGCGAAAACTCATGATAGATAAACTGAGTATGGAGGCCTTCTTTGCAGGCTCAATGAGTAATAATGAGTTTGTCCAATCGTGTCACAACTGATGTCAGTTCAGGTTTATTCTTTTCCCTTAAATTGGAATCAGTAGGCTGCAATTTATCTTGCTCTCAATGACCTTAAAACAACAGGCGCCCCTTTCTCTACTTAAAGTCTCCATACCCAGCATTCTCGCTAGCTCACAGCTGGAAATCTTCTGAATACGAACTCAAACATTTAGCTTGAATTTTGTTCTGAATCAGGACTCAGCTGAATGAATCCTTCACCATCACCTCACATTACTTTTATCTATCCACCATCGAAAACAAAACAGTAGTTTTATGGTGTGCGAAAAGTATGCCATACTTTGGTTAATCTCTTTAAAATCAGTTAATTTTATTATTCCATTAGAAAAAGAAAAAAGTCCCAAATCAGTCAGTTTCTAGTTGTTTCCACTAGTCTCTGTATTGCAGAATTGGAGCTACAAATGCTGATATCAATGACTCGAATCTAACCAGACCCACAGTACTGTGCAAACGTTTTAGGCAAGTGTGAAGAAATTCTGTGAAGTAAGAATAATTTAAAAAATATATAGCAAACAGAACAAAAATCTAAATGAAAATCAGTATTTGGTGTGACAACCCTTTGGCTTCAAACATGTATCAATTCTACTAGGTACACTTGCACACAGTTTTTGAAGAAACTCGGCAGGTAGGTTGTTCCAAACATCTTGGAGAACTAACCACAGATTTTCTGTGGATGTAGGCTGCCTGAAATCCTTCTGTCTCTTCAAGTAATTCCAGACAGGTTTGATGATGTTGAGATCTGTGGGCCCAAATCATCACTTCCAGGACTCCTTTTTCTTCTTTACACCGAAGATAGTTCTTAATGACATTAGTTGCATGTTTGGGGTAATTGTCCTGCTGCAAAATAAATTTGGGGCAAGTGACATGCCTCCCTGATGGTATGGCATGATGGATAAGTATCTGCCTGTATTTATCAGCATTTTAATTCTGAAAGCATTTTTAATTTATAGCATTTTTTCACACCTGGCTAAAACTTTTGCACAGTACTGTATGTGGCAGTGCCTTTGTTCCATCATGCTTGTGGAGCGACTTAGAGTTAGACTAGGCCGGATTATATACATGCATGATAATCAATGCTGGTGCAAGTGTCTACTGTAATTCTGCTAATAAAATATAAACAACAGAAATTCAAAGGTCTCAGAAAGAGCACCATTGCACATCACATCACATAAATGTGATATAAAACGAATATATAGACAAACTGTATTTACAAAGTTTAAACAGTGTCCCTAGAATTAAAACAATAAATAACCTTGTTACAAGCCGGCGGTCACTAGAGCAGTGGTTCTCAACTCCTGTCCTCGGGACCCACTAACAGGCCAAGTTTGCAGGATAACTGCAATACATCACAGGTGATATCATTTGCTGCTCAGTGATTGCAGTATTCTAGTCTGCATCTCTCCAAGGTAATACTTAAAATCTGGCCTGTTGGTGGGTCCTGAGTAGTGTTGAGCGAACCCGGACTGTAACGTTCGGGTCCGTACCGAACTTTAGGGTGTCCGTGGCACGGACATAATGGAACCTCTCTACGTCTGATCTTATGACGTTAGTGACTCGTCGTTTACTATAGTGGACACTACATAACGTCAATAGGACGTTTGAACCGGACAATCACCCAGGGCTCCTGTCCTCAACTCTTGGTGACGAGATCACTGGCGGCCGAACATTGTTCCAATAAATAACAAAATTAAGATCCCTGTGACAAATTTGAAACATTTATGTCAAACAGATATATAAGCAAAATATAGTGTAAATACACTACACTACACGT
>BLSH010355584.1:699460-717563 GCA_018402905.1 Glandirana rugosa | reverse complement strand
ACTAGATATGCCACCAGACGAATACTTTAGGTTCTCACAAATCTCCCACTTTTTACAGGGGCTATGGAAGAACAGGGGTAACAGCCTAGGCCCGACTGAATATGAGACCTGGTGTGCAGAGACCTCGACCCAGAGAGGAGGTATCTCCATAATATATACCCTACTGACCCAGAAAACAGACAAACCAACTTATGCTGTGGCCTGGGAAAGAGAACTAAATACACAGTTGCAACCAGAGTCTTGGCTTCTAGCTGCTCAGAGGGCACAAAAAGGCCTTATGAACGTCACATTAATAGAAGCCAACACTAAGGTTCTGCTGAGATGGTACTACACACCCACTCGGTTAGCCCAAATGTACCCTACCTCCTCTCCATTGTGTTTCCGAGGCTGCGGACTACTGGGCACTATGTCTCATATCTGGTGGACTTGCCCATGCATTAGATCTTTTTGGAAACAATTCTTTTCCATGGCAAAGACAGTGCTGGGACACCACATCACACCCTCCCCTGAGGTGGCCCTCCTTCTCCAAAAGGTGACAGGCCTCTCTAAATATAAACAAACACTTCTCAACTTTATGTTAATAGGTGCCAAAATATCCCTGGCTAAAGCCTGGAAAAACCCCAAAGTTTACCTATCCACTGTGCGGAGAAAAATATCTTGGATTATGGCCCAGGAACTCCTAGCGGCCAAATTGCTGGACAAAGAAGATAAGTTTGAAGCGATTTGGGAACCTTGGGCCAATTATATAAAGGTACCGCTATACCCAGGCCACATCCCGGGCCCCTCTTAAGATCCGAGGATTCACCACAACCACCCTTACTACCCACTCTCTCTCTCTATCGCTTTCACCCCTCTCCTTCTACCTTTCTCCATTCACCTCCCTATTACCATTGACCTTTCTATGAATAAAGATTTGATGGAATATTAACCGACCCCTCTATGGTCTTTGTTCCTAAACAAGGAACTCTAAAAAAGGGGGGGCCACTGCGAACCCCGAATTAGGGGCGCGGGGACTCCCCCCCCGGGCATCTTGGGGAGCGTTCCGAAAAGCCCCGTGCTCAAGTTTAACAATAGTGCAGCTCCTCTTGTTGGGAAAGCCCTCCTCCACAGGTTTGTTCCCATAGGGGTGGATGGGGGGCACCCGAGAAGGGAAGACGGCATTTTGCGTACCTCGCCTGGGGCGGCCCGGAAAGACTCCCTATCCAAGGAGCTTAAACATTCTGTATACAAAATGTTCGCCTACTCCAACGAGCCCTGACTCCTGAATCTATTTGACTGAAAATTTCTTCGCTGTTTCTACTACAAGATATACAGAACTTAATTACTTTTATTAGGATACAGTATTAACCATGAATCATATTTTGTATTTCCTCCAAAGTCCACATCATAATGGTTATTGTGTTGTCCTTCCTTGTTGAAAATGTAACTCTTTTGTACTGTACAATTAATATTCCACATTGATGTTATTCCATTCCGAAATTACAATAAAAACTATTGAAAGAGAAAGAGAAGAAACTGACCTACATGCTAAATCTTTTCCTCTGAAAAGTGATCCCCACGAGCTAATCGCCCACACGTGGTGGACTCAGCGGTCAACTTCCTGGATTCCTTTACTGGAATGTAGTAAAAGCCCTGTTACAGGCCGCTGCAGCCCAACAAGAGAGCAATCGCCAGCAGCAGGAAGCTAATTGCCAAGTTGCACAGACCGTGGTGACTCAGCAGGAGGAAAATTGCAGGCAGCATGAGGCAAGTCGCCAGGCCATTGTAGCCCAGCAGGAGATGAATCGCCAGTTGGCCCTGGTGGAATTAAAGAAGGGGTCCGCAAGTCCTGTGCCAGTGGAACAAAAGATGGTACGTGCCAGCTACCACCTGCAAAAGATGACACCTTCAGATGATGTGGGGGCATACCTCACGACCTTTGAAAGTGTCGCTGATTGCGAAGGATGGCCAAAAGAGCAGTGGGTGGGACTGTTGAGTGAATCCCAAAAGGCCTACTTTTGGAACCAGTAAAGGCCCAGGACTATGAGATTCTAAAGACGAAGATACTCACACGCCTGCGGGTCACCATGGCTTTCTGGGCTTAAAGGGTGCATCAGTGGTCCTACTGCACGGACAAGCCACCCCGCTCACAAATGTTCAACCTGATATATCTCACGAGGAAGTGGTTGCAACCTGAGGTCTTTCCAGGCCCCCAGATTGTGGAGCGTGTGGTCATGGACCGGTATCTGTGTGCGCTCCCTGCTGCTTGGAGGAAGTGGGTCAGTCATGGGGACCCCAAAACTGACAACCAATTGGTGGACCTTGTGGGGAGATACACTGCTGCTGAGCATTTGTTGCACCCATCTGTGCCGCATTCCAATGTATCTAGGGGTGAAAGATCACTCAGTGGACCTGGTAAGACTGTTCCAGGGGTGAAGGGCGTGGGGAAGTTTGATAAGACTGCTATGGCTAAAGAGAATATTGGTCTAGACCTGGAGACTGGCCAAAGAAGCCAGGAAGCTCTTGGGGACCTTTGCGAGGACTGGGTATAGATCACATGCAGTGCTATCGGTGCCATGCATTGGGCCATATTGCTGCCAATTGCCCCCTGAATGATGAATCCATGCAATGCGATTATACTTATGTGAATAGACGCCTTTCTCTTTTTCCACAGGTTGCATATACAGCATCATGTTCAAGTGGTATGGAGAAGAAAATGTGTGTGATTTTTGTTGATGGGAGACCAATCACTGCACTGCTTGACCCGGGTAGTGTGGTAACATTGGTAAAAAGCAATTGTGTAAACCCTGCAAGGTTAAACCCTGGCACTGTCGGAGTCATTTGCATCCATGGGGACACTTGTGACTACCAGACGACAGTGGCTGAGATTGACACCCTTTGCGGTAGTGTGACTCATTCAGCATTTTTAGGGTTTATATATGAAGAATTATTGCCGCACATCACACGATGGATGACTTGCTCTTGTAATGTTATATGTACAATTCTGGACTACCTAGCCCATGTCATTTGGGCAACTATATGTTACTATGTCAAGTTGTATCAATAAAATTAATTTTTCATTAACTATATCTTTGGCCTCATGTACCCGTCTCATTTAAAGTCCCAAACCTTCCCCTTTTTGTATAGGACAGGGATGGAGACTTCGGTCTCATTTAAAGTCACAAACCTCTCTTCTTTATCAATTAACCAGGGATGGAGGTGGGTCATGAGGCCATTGACAAGTCCACTTATATGGGATGTGATCCACGGGACATGGCTGTCCCGAGTGATCTACCCTACTTGGGGGTTACATCAATACTGATCCATGTTTTCTATGTATAACTAATCATCCACATGCTTTTTTATTCCACCTTATCATGCAATTTTTTCCATATGTTTCAGCAAACTTATTGATGGTGGAATCATGTGTTCCTGCATGGCCCTGGCCACAGTGCTGTATGTCAGTTCCCGGAAGCTGTGAGGCATGCTAGGTTGCCCTCACCCTCCCCCCTCATCTGCTTTGGGAGGTGCGGGGGATCGGGCGGGCTTGCCCTCCATGCGTCGGCGACACAATTCCACACCTCACGCGGCTCATCCGTCTGAATTGAGCCGGCGCTGGCATTGTGTTTCTCCATCCCTGCTCGCACGTGGGGAGTGGTGCCTCCAGTAGCTGTGGGCGGCAGTTGTCACTGCACTGGATGGCGCCTCTCTCCTACCATTGTGCTTGCAGTGCGTGACGTTGGGAGGAGCCGGTCTGTTGGGAGGTTGGCCTGGGCGCACATAAGGTCCTCATTCTGTGCTAGCCGATTCCTCGGCAGCACATACAGCACACTGAACACCATTAATGAGCACTTCTCCAACACTACACAGGCAATTGGTACTTGGCTCATTTTCCCCCTTTTTTTCATTTCTCATTTCACTTTCATCACTCTACATACAACGCTCCCCTTTATTGCCATGGTGGTAATTCACTCATATTTAGTACTTTGCATCACAAACCCCTACTGGGATTTGGTTTTATATAGTGATTTCTGGACTGAGCAATCTCCAGGTACACTTACCCATATAATATATATCACTATATTTTTATCATTACTTTTTTAGAACCTGGATTGCCACTAATACTCTTTATGGACACATCTTTCTTTATATGGGGACTTGTGTGTGTGTGCCTGGGCCCCTTGCGGGTTGGCCCTTCCCTCAGCTCCCGGGCCTGACGCCTTCTGGCAGCGTGCGGTCACTGGCCCCACATGGTCTACTTTCCACCACTACATAAGTACCCGTCTGGGAGGAGCGGCACCTCTTTTTCTTCTCCCATACACTCCCATTTTTCGATCAAAATGTACTGTATTTTTGATTGATATATATTTATATTTTTTATTTTTTGTAGATTTTGGTGCTACAGCCTCTGGAGTCTCAAAGTCTGGAGGATAGAGCTCCCCCTGCTGTGGAAGCACGGGACCTCTTGCCAGACCTGTTTTGCCAAATGGAAGGGGAGACTGGTGGCAGGACCAAGGAGGGAGGAGACCCACTTGCTTTTCCTGTACTGGCTGGGGAGCCGGAGGAGCTGGAAGATAGCTCACAGGGAGGGGGCTATTGACCCTGACAATGTCTCTGACCCTGACGATGAGAGTGAACTGAATGTAGTACCTGACTTAGGGGTCCAGAGAGAAGACTTCTGTACAGAACAACTACGCGAGAGAAAACGTGAAGGTGATGGATGGGGAACCTGTGAACCCTAATTGGGGGGTGTCTTTTCCCTGCACAGCGCTTAAAAATAATTTGTTGTATGAGGTGGTGAAACACAGGGAGGATGAAGTGGACCAGCTAGTGGTTCCCAAATTTCCGCAGGATGGTGCTAGATCTGGCCCATGGGCATGTAATGGGGGGACATCTGGGTATGGAGAAGACCAGGGAGAGAATAACCCAGAGATTCTTCTGGTCTAGGTTGTATGCAGAGGTAAAAAAATACTGTGAATCGTGCCCTGAGTGTCAAATGACGTTCCCAGCACCTCATTTTCGTAGTCCCCTTGCCCCATTTCCCATAATTGAAGTGCCATTCGAGCGAATTGGCATGGATCTCGTGGGACCAGCACTAAAATCTGCCCGGGGACACAAGCACATCCTGGTGATCCTGGACCTGCTATCCAGAGGCCATACCCTTGCAGAGCTAAGACTATCGCCAAGGAGCTGGTCCATGTATTTAGTCGGGTGGGGATCCCTAAAGAAATCTTGATGGATCAGGGTACCCAGTTCATGTCCAGAGTGACCAGAGAATTGTGCAAGTTGTGCAAAATCTCTCATCTCCATACCACTGTTTACCACCCCCAAACTGACGGTCTGGTGGAAAGGTTTAACAAGACCCTCAAGAGTATGCTAAAAAAGGTAGTGGATAAAAATGGGCGAAATTGGAATTTTTTGCTGCCGTACCTCATGTATGCTATATGAGAGGTTCCGCAGCCATCTACATTGTATTTCCCCTTTGAACTTTTGTATGGTAGATATCCCAGGGGGCTGCTAGATGTAGCAAAAGAGACGTGGGAAGGAGAGGCTATCCCATATAGAAGCATCATAGAGCACGTCTCCTTGATGCAGGATCAAATCGCAGCTGTCCTGCCCCTTGTACGAGAGCATATGGAGCAAGCCCAGTAAGCCCAGGGAAGGGTTTACAATTGGGGTGCCAAAACCCAAACTTTCAACCCCGGAGACTAAATGCTGGTGCTAGTCCCCACGGTTGAAAGTAAATTCCTGGCAAAGTGGCAGGGTTCTTTTGAGATTAGGGAAAGAGTAGGGGAAGTAAAGTACTAAGTTTACCAGCCTGGGAAAAGGAAAGCAGAGCAGATTTACCCTGGTAATCTGTTAAAACTGTGGAAGAACAGAGAGAGTTTATTGGCAGTGCTCACTCCCCAAAGGGACAGGTTACCCCTGATCCCAGATGTCCCCATAACCAATTCATTGTCACTGATGCAACAAAAAAACATTAAGGAATTTGTCAGTAAAAATAGAGACTCTTTCTCTTCCCTACCTGTACTGACCACTGTACTACAACATGACATAATCACGGTACCAGGGATCCGTGTAAATGTAAAACCCTACCAAATACCTGAGTCTAGACGAGAGGCGGTGGCAAGAGAAATAAAAACCATGTTGGAGTTAAACATGAAAGATCAGTCCCACAGTGCCTGGTCGAGCCTTATGGTGCTGGTCCCAAAGCCCGACGGCACTATCTGGTTCTATAACGATTTCAGGAAGCTGAATGACGTGCCTAAGTTTGACGCATACCCAATGCCATGGGTTGACGAACTTGTGGACAGGTTAGGAGGTACCCGGTACATAACAACCCTAGACCTAACTAAGGGATACTGGAAGATCCCCCTAACGGAGTCAGCAAAGGAAAAAACAGCTTTCTCTACCCCCGAGGGGTCCTTCCAGTACAAGGGAATGCTGTTTGGTCTGCAAGGGGCCCCTGCATCCTTCCAGAGGATGATAGACAAAACCTTGAGGCCGCATTGGCCCTATGCAGTGGCCTATCTGGATGATGTGGTCATCGACAGCCCAGATTGGGAATCACATCTGCCCCAGGTGCGGGCAGTGGTAGATTCACTGAGGGTAACAGGTTTAACAGCCAACCCAAAAAAGTGTGCCATAGGTCTGGAGGAGGCCAAATACCTTGAGTATGTTATTGGTCGGGGTCTGATCAAGCCCCAGACCAATAGGATTGAGGCCATTCAAAAGTGGCCCCAACCGGTGAACAAAAAAACAGGTTTGTGCTTTTCTGGGGATTACAGGTTATTACCGATGCTTCATCCCCAACTTTGCCACCACAGCTGTCTCTCTGACCGGTCTGATTAAGGATAGAGGGTTGGGAATGGTTAAGTGAAATCCCAAAGCCGAGAAAGGCATTCCAGAAGTTGAAGCAAGCCATTTGTATACAGCCGGTGCTTGTGATCCCAGACTTCACAAAGGAGTTTGTTGTTCAAACCGATGCCTCTGAGGTGGGACTAGGTGCTGTTTTGTCCCAGATCAGAGACTGTGAGGAGCACCCGGTCGTCTATTTAAGCAGGAATCTTAATTGGCATGGAAGGAATTATGCCATTGTGGAGAAGGAGTGCCTGGCTATCAAGTAAGTCTTAGAGGCCCTAAAATACTACCTACTGGGAAGTTCAATCAGGCTAGTCACTGACCATGCCCCCCTTAAGTGGATCTGTAATAACAGGGAGAAAAATAGCCGGGTGACTAGTTAATTCCTGGCCCTACAGCTGTTTAAATTTTCAGTGGAACACCAGGCCAGAGGGCTCCAGAATAATGCCAATGGCATTTCCCGGGCCCACTGCATGGTCGGGACAGTTGCTCCGCCCCAGGGGCTTCAGCAGAGGGGGGGATATGTGACGTTATGCGAGGCAAAATAATGGACAGGCGATACTTGTCGCCTCGCACGTGATCATGTTGAGGCGACTAGTGAGAGTCCGACCCAGGTTTTGTCAGCCACCGTGGCAGAGCTGGTTCCAGCTCAGACTTTCTGGTCCACTCAAACCCCTCTCCACCTGCATTTAATGACCAGAAAGAGAGCAGAAGGGAGCTCTATTCTGGATCTCAGAGGGAGAAAGCTGAGTGAGCTCTGTGTGCTAATTTGGACTCAAAGATCAAGGTTTGCACTGTGCTTATTTCTTGTGGGTGTTGGGGACAGCCCCACACTGTATAGAGAGAATTGTTTAGTTTAGCGCTGAATGGCGAGTTTTTGTTTTCTGATTTTTTTTATGTGTTTCGAGCTTGCGAACATGTAATAATAAACCTGGCAAGCCGCCAGATTTTAAAGAAACTGACCTCCATGCTGAATCTTTTCCTCTGAAAAGTGTTCCCCAATGAGCTAATTGCCCACAATATATATATATATATATATATATATATATATATATATATATATATATATATATATATATACAGTATATTGTAGAGTCAGTCTGGAGTAAGTGAAGAAAGGGTTAATTGAAGAGGGCAGGTACTTTCACTTCAGACCTGGTTATTAGTCAGCTGGTCTGAAAGGGTCAGTGGAGCTGTGTGCTTGGAGAGAGAGACATCAGCATGTTGGGAGGAGAGCTCCATTGCTGGATGATAGCCTACTGGGGCAGGCTTTACCTTTTGAAAGACTGTAGCTCTGGCTAGAGTTGTGAACTGTGCACATAAACCTGTTTGCTAGAGAGACATAACTTTTTCCAGTGTGTGCAACTGTGTTACAAGACAAACCTGTAATTTTTCTGTTTGATTTACCTTTTTTGCTGAATAAAGCTTACTTTAATTTTACTGGACTGTCTCTGAGCTGGCTGTTCACCCCTCTGATCCCTTACAGTTGATCGAGGATGCATGGGGCAGCATGAGGGGTGCAGGCCAATCACATGTCCTGGGTTAAAGCTACACAGGCTTTTGACTTTGAAGTGAAGACTTCAGATAAAGCAATAGAGGACCTGATTAAGCAATTGATACTGGTTAATACACAGGCACAGGCCCGCCAGGAACAGGTCCTGGCCCAGTCAGTCACTGCACAACAAGAGAACAACCGCTCACTAGTGGAACAGATAGAGGGCTTACAAAAAGCAGTAACCCAGCAGGCTGAAATTTTGAAAAGTGACCCTGCTGTAAAAAGTGATCCACGGGAGGCAGTGCAGCGGAGTATGCAAAAGATGATGGCCATAGATAACAATGAAGCTTATATGGCAATGTTTGAAAGGATTGCAACAAGGGAAGGTCTGCCTGAGAAGGACTGGGCAGATGTGCTGGCTCCTTTCCTGACTGCAGATCCCCAACAGGCATGCTGCGACTTGTGCTCTGAGTCAGCACGCGACTACAAACTGCTGAAAACAGAAATACTAGCAAGGTTAGGAGTCACTGTTGCTTTAAGATCAAGCCGTGTTCATGGCTGGTGCTTTGACAGAGTTAAGCCTGCTTGTGCGCAGCTGTATCATCTGTTGCATATGTTTCAGGGTAGGCTGAAACCAGAGGAGAAGACCACCCCTCAGATTGTAGAGCGAGTTGCACTGGATCGCTTTTTGCACTTCCTAAGGAGCTACACCGATGGGTGGCTCAGTCCGAGCCACAGTCCCTGGACAAGATGGCTGCTGCTGTCAAGCGCTACAGTTGTGCAGAAGGTCTCCAGGAGAGTCCCTCTATCACTAGAGAGCTGGCCTTTAGCAAGAAAGTGCATTCCAGCGCCAAGGTAGCACCTGTTGAACGCATGGTGTCTGCTTGGGTGCCTGACACCCCTGCCAGGAGCACCCCAACGTCAAACCCTTTTGAAAGTCAGCAGGGGGAACAGGAATCCTGTGAGGTTCGCTGTTGGTCCTGCCAACAACTGGGTCATATAGCGGCCCAGTGTCCAAGGTAGGACCAGTCAATGGAATGTGACATGGCTCTATGTTTCCTTTTTCTGCTGGTCGCATGAACAATCTAAGCCCACTTGAGAGTGTGGTGCCGGTTAATGGACAAGAGGTTGGAGCACTTCTGGACTTGGGGAGTGGGGTTACCCCGCTCTGATTGGACAGGTTTCAGGGAAAGCTGATACCCAGGAAAAAGATTGGAGTGGTCTCTGTACATGGGGTTGTCAAGCACTATCCAATGGCCTGTGTAACCATGTCCACGACAGCAGGAACTGCTACACTGAGAGTTGGGGTGATCACTGGGTTACCTCATGATTTGCTAATTAGGTGAGACTGCCCCCAATTTAGGACTTGTGTGAACAAAAGTTCAAAGGTTCAGGGGCTGTCCCAATAAAGGAGAAATCCCAACATGACGTGTTTAATACTGTGTTGCAGGAGGTAAGCAGTAAAGAAATGTTTCAGATGTGTGAAACTGCAGCAGCTGAGCTAGATACCCTGCAGGTGTTTGCAGGATTGGAGGCGGAGAGTTCTTCCTCTGAGCCTGACTTGTCATATCCTGGGGGCGCTCAAGATGATTTCTTTTGGGCTTGGAGCAAGGACTCCGCTTTGATCCCCGCTGGGGAACAGGTCACACAGTTGAGTGGTGGGCTACAGCATCCTGGGGATCAAATGCTGGTGGTTGGGCCTCCTGTGGAGAGCAGGTGTCTCATGGAGGGACAGGAACCCTTAGAGACAGGAGAAAAGGTCGGTACTGTTCTCAGTGGTAACAATGATAGAATCTGTGCTGGTGACTTTTTACCGCCAATGCTAACGGACAATCATTGGGGACTGTTTGGCAGAGTTTGAAAACATGGCATCATTTAAAAGGTGGCCCAAAAACCACTGGGCTGTATTAGTGCAACCGCTCCTCACAGAAGAGTACCAGGAAGTGTACCACCTAATCAGAACAGACAGAAATGAATATGATCGCTTTACAGCAGCTATCTGGTCTAGAGAGAATGGGGATTCAGAGTAGGAAGGGGCATAGACCTGGGAGCGTGCATTGGAAAAAAATGGCCTTTCCCAGGCCTATGGCCATTCTGATATTGTCCAGCACCGGGTCTGGAACGGGGGGGGGGGGGATGTGTAGAGGGTCAGCCTGGAGTAAGTGAATAAGGGGTTAATTGAAGAGGGCAGGAGGTACTTTCCCTTCAGACCTGGTTATTAGTCAGCTGGTCTGAAAGGGTCAGTGGAGCTGTGTGCTTGGAGAAAGACATCAGCGTTGGGAGGAGAGCTCCATTTCTGGATGATAGCCTGCTGGGGTGAGATTTACCTATTGAAAGACTGTAGCTCTGGCACATAAACCTGCTTGCTAGAGAGACTGAACTTTTTCCAGTGTTTGCAACTGTGTTACAATACAAGCCTGTCATTTTTCTGTTTGATTTACCTTTTTTGCTGAAAAAAGCTTACTTTAATTTTACTGGACTGTCTCTGAGCTGGCTATTGGCCCATCTGATCCCTTACAATATATATAGAGTATATATCTATAAAGAGTTCAAAGGCATTCCATGATATGACAGTTTCAGGCTATGATCACACCCTTCTTCAGAGAGGAGCACATCTAAATCCTTAAACACATACAAATATTTAAATACATCTCATTTGGAATCAATTAATCAATTTGCCAATTAGTTAAAGTAACATCGCCATAATATATTCAATTAATTGAAGGCAAGGAGATGGTTAACGAGATAGGCATATACCCCGACACCACTTTACACACATCCCAGTATAGACCTATTATGAAAAATAACAATATTATAAAGATTATAAGAAATATCACTAAGGGTTCAAAGTTAAAAATATTTACCAAAACAACCGTACAACCTACTATAAAAATGTAAAAGGAGATCAATTTACACAAAGAGATATAAATCAAAATCAGAATTGAGACCTCTGTGGTACAGGGTATTCATATAATATATCCACTAAACTATTTTCTCATAATCAATTTACAGTTCCTGTTAATAGATAAAGGCTGTGCTAAAGGTAAACCAATGAAGAAACACTGGTTAATTATCTCACTATGTAAAAAGATGATACCAGCATCAACATATAAATAAAAATGATAAATTAGTGCTGATCTGGTGACAATGTCCACATGTAGCATGAATATAGGTAACAGTCTATATAGATGTTGATAACTCTAAGGAAGATAATAGTGACACCCAGTGCACCAATCTAATGAGCTCCGTGAGATCCACCACCAGAGTAGGCGAGAGGATTACCAGATGTAACTTAACGAGCGTTTGTGGCTATTCCCCAGCCAACTGTTAATGGACCAGACTCGCTCCAGACTCCCTAATGGTTCCGGACCTCACAAAGGTATCTCAAGCAGTTTCGGTGCCAATCCACGGTGCCATAAAAGATAAACTCGCAATAGTGATTTACCATCAAAAAGAGTTTAATATATATAAAAGAATCATACTTACAAAAAAAGCATGAATGCCGGCCAGCTAAATCCTGTAAACAGTAATGGTGATGTCAGCGTATTCTCATAACGTGCGTTTGGTCATAAGAAGACACAGTTCCCATCCTTCTATTTTTATTCACCCCATCTATGACCAAAAATTTAAGTTGTGAAACTACATGAACTTTCTCAAAGTGTCTTGCTAGTGGCAATTGAACCAACTTATCTCTTATTGAGTATTTGTGGAATGCAATACGATCTTAGATTTTTTTAGTTGTCTCACCATCACCAATATAGATAAGCCCACACGGGCATTTAATGGCATAGATAACATAGTAAAATATCTTTTAATATTAATCCTATATCCTCCATGTGGGTGAGACAAATATTTCCCCTTTATCATAGAGTTACATTGAATGCAGCTAAGACAGGGTTATGAACCTGTATTGCGTGGTCCTAGGAAAGTCATACTTGGAGTGGATGACAATACTGATTAGTCCTCATTATTCTGTCATGGAGTGTTCTACCCCATCTATATGAGAGAGGGGGAGAGGGGGAACATGAAATAGGGACTACTGTGCCAAACTAGGCAATGGCCTATGAGACCTAGTTATAAGTCTAGCCCTCAGCGTGACAGTGCTGCATCAATACATATAGATAACATCTGAAACTGAGAACTACGCCTAACAAAATTTAAAGTACTAAGCAATGCCCATATGTAAATGTTGTGTGTATTTTAAAAAAAGAGTAACCAAAACAGATAAATGCAATTTATTGCTTTTTATACATGAAAAACACAAAACGGGTCCATCATGCAGGGAGACTAGGTGGGAAGAGTAGAAAATCAAGTGTCTCCCTTAAATTTAGACTGATTTCACAATGCTGCTACTAGTCAGCTGTTTACAGATTTAACACTGTGCATTGCTACTGTAAATGCAGATTTGTATTTAGCCACAAAATCGCAGTGTTGAGCATTACCCTTCATCGCAGCCTTGATACAGGTGTGCAGAGACTGCTGAGATATGTATGCTGGAAGCAGACTTTTTCCTCACAGTGAAGCTGAAACTAAACAACAGAGTCCAGAGGCAATCACAGGTGGGAACAGATAAAATAAAAACCCAGGGACATGGAAGAGAGTTGGAGAGAGACTTTCTTGGAGCAAGAAACGTGAGTGTGAGAGCTGTGTTGGGCCTGGACCAGACTTAGTTAGGCCGAGAAGTGGCAGAGCATACTGTTTAAGCCGAACATTGAGTGGAAGAAGCAGACGTGTGGAGACCTGTTGTGATTTTCAATCACAAACAGTTGCTGCCATTCAGGTTCTTCAAGTTACAGACATTCTTCAGCATAGGCCTCTACTAGTGTCTGTCATTCTTCAAATGGTATCATGGTCACTGCCTGTATAATACTGAACTGAGTTAGCCCCTTGACTCCTTGCTAGGCAGAACCTTGTAGCTGCATCCATCTATGTTCACGCTATCTAAGGAGGGGATTTTGCAGCTTAACCAGTTGCCGACCAGCCGCTGTAGTTGTACGCAGGTTGGTTCGGCTGCACAAACCGCCATCGTTGTACGTCGGCCGCGTGTGTCGGGCGGAATCAATGTCCCCCAGCGACCCTCGATCACCTTCTACAGAGGCAGAACACTGATCTGCCGATGTAAGCACAGCGGATCCTCATTCTGTCAGGGGACATGACACAGATCTACTGTTCCCTGTAATCGGGAACAGTTAGATCTGTCATGCCCTGGCCAGCCCAGCCCCCACACAGTTAGAACACAATGAGGGAACACAGTTAACCCCTTGATCACCACCTACAGCTTAACCTCTTCCCTGGCAATGATATTTATACAATAATCAGTGGCTATTTAAAGCTCTGATCGCTGTATAATTGTCATTGGAGGCAGATCTCCGCCATTACTACTAAAAAAAATAAATAATAAAAATACCATAAATCTATTCCCATAGTCTGTAGACGCGATAACTTTTGCATAACCCAATCAATATACGCCTATTGCCTATTTACCAAAAATATGTAGAAAAATACATATCGGCCTAAACTGATGAATACATTTGTATTTTTTTTTTTTATATATATATATATATGTATTATAGCAAAAAGTTAAAAAAATTGTTTTTTTCTTCAAAATTGTCACCCTTTGTTTGTTTATAATGCAAAAATAAAAACAGCAGAAGTGATCAAATACCACCAAAAGAAAGCTCTATTTGTGGGAAAAAAAGGATGTAAATTTTGCTTGGGTACAATGTCACATGACTGCGCAATTGTCAGTTAAAGCGACGCAGTGCTGAATCGCAAAAGGTGCTCTGGTCAGGAAGGGGGTAAATTCTTCCAGGGCTGAAGTAGTTCATCCACTTTAAGTGCAATTTCATCCTTTAAAGGGAAACACATCTGCCAATTCCCCCCTTTCTCTTAAAGTTACTTGAGGTCCACAATTAAACATTTAAAGAGGCTCTTTATCTTAAAGTGATCCTCCCCACCAACTTCACTTATATTAAGGAGAACTGTTCTAAACACTTTGCCTCTTAAAGCAAATCATCCTATCCTTCACATCCTAAAGGGATTGCACATTTCACTGTGGCTAACATAAGGGCCCCAACTAAGCCGCCATAAAAACCATCCTTCCAGATAGATGGTGCGCAGGGACTTTCTTTCTTAGATGTACTGGTGTGCAGGAGGTTTGCCAGTTTTTATAGAGCTTAAACCTAAACTCTCCTGGATGAGGGACTACAAGTGAGCTAGCCCTAATTCCTTGTTAATCTTACATGTCTCATTGTTTACTATTTAACCATTTTATTAAGTTGTCTGCCATTCTCTTTATTGCCATCAATAAAACTTGGTCATCTATTTTATAAATGTATGCACATTCTTCCGGTGTGGCTTCTGGGAGACCCTTCAGCCCAGGTAATTTGGTGGTGTCAGTTGGAGTGGGGCTCTGTATTGGGCCACAAAATGAACAGAGGACCCAAATATACCAGCGGCTCCTTTGGGGCTGGTGCCACACAGAGTTAAAAAAGTTGATATAAGGCCTCTTGGCCTTTTGCTGAGCTGCTAAACTGGAGCAATGTAACTAAAAATAGATTTAGAGTTCCTAGTGCCACCATCTTGGATTTTGATGCTGGCTGTGACTCCCTAAAGAATTACATTCAGCTCCCACTGTGCATGCTTGAGATGATGGATTAGAGAGACTGGTTCTGCATCCTCTTAGGATGTGTGACAGGTCCCAGTAGGATGTGGGTAGGGAGGGGGCAGGGCGAGTGACATAATTCTGGCCTAGGCAAGAAATGATAAAATGGGAGCCAGTACCTGTCAAAAAAGGTAACCGTTCTTCCTTAAAAAAAAAAAAATAGTGATGGGGACAGGGTTGAAGAGGAGGATGAGTGGCAGTTTAACTTTTGAGAGAATGGCTGATTGAAGTGCTCCAGCAGCCTAAGGGCCTGTTAACACTATTGTGCCATGTTAGCATGCATTATATTGCTTAATGTGCATTGCATTAAATGGGTTGTACAGTCTTGAGGTTTTTCACTTTAATGCATATGCATTAAGGTGAAAAACCTTCTATGATGCACCAGCCCCCTAGAGCCCCCTTAATACTTACCTGAGCCCAGTCTTTCCTGCTCCGGGGATGAGCACACCCGCTCTAGCCGGTGTCTCAGGTCCTGATTGGATGGAATGATAGCAGCGTAGCCATTGGCTCCTGCTGCTGTCAAACAAATCCAATGAGGCGGGAGCCGGGGCCGAGTCCTGCTGTCTGTGTCAATGGACGCAGCAGCAGGACACGGGAGCGCACCCGCATGGATGCCCTGAGGGATAGCACTTCTCCAATGGGGCACTCGATGCGGGGAGGAGCCAGGAGCGCTGCTGAGGGACCCCAGAAGGGGAGGATCTGGGCCACTCAGTGCAAAACCCTTGCACAGAGGAGGTAAGTATGACATGTTTGTTATTTAAAAAAAGCAAACCTTTACAACCACTTTTTAAGGTAGCCCACTCGGGCTGTCTAACATATCAAAATGCACCAAAAAAGGTGCATGCAGAATCTTGGCAGCACAGCACATGTAAGTGCATTGCCATGTGTTGTGCTGTGCTACAAAGCATGTCTATTGGCAAGGTGAATTGGGGTGCCATTCAGAATGGATCACACTGTATCTTACCACACAAGTAACTTGCAGTGCCCTGCATTGCAGTAACACACTCATGAATGGGCCCTGAGTTTTCCAGCAACCGTAGAGCTGCTTGTTCATATTCTACCAACAACTGATCTGTCAACCATCTCAGGTCAGAACAAGCAGAGGAGTCGAACACTTTCTTGTCATGGAAAACCCTTTTAGGAAATAATGCTCTGAGATTTCATTATTTTGATGCTCTGCCACACAATATCGAAGGTGGATTTTATTTTTTAAAAATGAACGCTTTGCGGGGTAACACCAAATATCAAATTAAATAAAACTGGTATATTTTCCTTGATGGAAAAAGGTGTTGGAATACTTGCAAACATGGGTTACCCATTTTCGACAAAGAAATGTCTGTTACAGATATCATCTTCAGTCTGGGAACATTCTTTTTTATTATTAAGATAAATCACTTCAAACCATTATATGGTATTAACAACTTTCCCAGGATAGGGTCTTCTAGAGTATTGCTCGCTGGTATTGTCATCAGAAATTAATTTTCTACCTGAAAGACAAATTGGCTGGTAGCTTATGAAGTTAAACGCAAGGAACAAGTGAGCATCTGTGTCTCCTGAATGTGTCTCCTTGGTGTCTTACATATAAATGAATCAGAGTGTTCTAACTTAAATTAAGATCTTTGGCTAGATAAACAGTTAAAACTGGTTCCCATAGCTACATCTCACACATAACTGTGATTGCATTATAATCCCCTAGTAATCAGGTCTAAATGAAAGAAAGATGATAAGGGCTTTATTTTTGGTTTTCAATGCTGATTTTTATTAGTTCCCAATCAGATCGCTGCTGAGATGTCTTTCATTATGTTGTGACATTGCCTGACAAATCATTAAAGTATTGTCTGATATTTTTTTTCTCTCTCTTTTTTTTTTTTAAGAAAGCTTGGTTGTGTTATATGTAGGAGTATTTACAATATGTGAAACTATGAAGCTATACCATGCATGCTTTAGAGGGATTTACAAGAATTTTAAATGTAAGAAGCTTCATTTAAAATAAATAATGCAAAGCTTGTGCTGACTGAGCTGATTGTAAAATCCAGAACACATCATTAGGGGAATTTACTAAGACTGGAGCAGATGAAATCTGGAACAGCCGTGCATGGCAACCAATCAACTTCTAGCTTTCACTTTCAAAGCTTAGAAGAGACATATGGCCAAATAGGTTTGGACTATACTTCTCTTGCTCTTCTGTGACCCAGAGTCAGCTTACTGTGTCACAGAGACACTCCAGGCTCTGGAAGTATTCTGACCATATTGCCAGGATCCACCTAGCTGTTTGACAGCTGATTCCAGCGCGTGGTTGAGAGCCAAAGCCAGCTGCACCTGCCTGGAACTCCATTGACTACTGGAGGGGTACAGCAGAAAATTGTGACTGACAGTCGCTGCTCCGTGTAGTCTGAGAACTGAGGGATCATTGGTCATGTGATTGCTTAGTTTTTAGTCTTGGAGCCAACATGGTACAGCTGCAGCATTACACTGATACAGCATACAGGTGAGTGTGAAGTTTTTTTTTTGTATGTACCCCAGTGGCGGCTGGTGAAGTTTTAAGATGGTGGGGCGCCAGACCCTGCCCTTCCTTTTTGCCCCATCCCACTTCTTAGAAGCCACACCCCTTATAGACTCCACCCACTCAATGTACAGTATAACTCAGCTGTCAGTCTTAATTCTCAATAAAATATTGCTGGCTCATTCATCATTAAATCCCAAAGGTAAAGAATTACATGAGCTGTGAGGTCTGCACAGGAACCCAGCACAGACTGGCATTATGTGGGGTTTCATATCCCATCAAGCTCCATCCTAATTCCTTATTTTATAATAGGAATGCTGGAAATCCTCCATTAACCCCTGACACACAGTGAGCCATAGAAATGTCCCTGGTTTTTGGAACTGAGCAGCTTCACCAACATAAATCTGCATTATCTGTCCAAAAAAGTTCAAAATGTAATTATATTAAGAAATGGAAACCCTAAATTACTACTTACTCGGTCGTTATAAAATAACTCTTAATTCTGACTGTCGACTCAATATGACATGTAACTCACCCACCTCAGATATTCCCCACACCGAAGATTCTTCACCCTACCCCGTTTTTCCTTCCCGTCCCAGAC
>BLSH010355584.1:686193-696242 GCA_018402905.1 Glandirana rugosa | reverse complement strand
TATAGTTAATTTTTATTTTTATTTCTTACTTATTTTTTTGGTGGGGCTCCGCCCCTACAGCCCTTATGGATGAGCCTCCACTGATGTACCCCAAACTTTACCTGAACAACCTGAAGTTAGACACTGGTTGGTTACTATGCACTGTTGCTCCAGATTCTGTCTATTCCAGTTTTAGGAAATTCCCACCATGTGCCTAATTTATGGGTATGTATTAAACAACACCAGAAAGTTGAAACCAGTTTATCAAGGACTATGTTGAAATGGGACACCCAGAGCACACTCTCCAAACACTAATTCTACTGAAAGACTATTGGGTTGATTTACTAAAGGTAAATAGTAAAAGATGAAAAGTTTCACTTTGCAAAAGATTACCTAATCACGTGCAAAGAAAATAAAAAGAAAACAGCATTTTTGCTTGCACATGATTGGATGATGGAAGTCAGCAGAGCTTATGCTTATTTACTAAGCTCTGGAGCAGCTGCTCTTGCACAGTGGAACTGCACTTTGCAAAGTGCATAGTCTATTTTCCTTTAGTAAATCAATCCCTATATGTAGCTGAATGGGTTGTTAAACATACAGTATAGGCTAGACTGAAGAGACAATGGGGAGAGGGGACTGCTGCAGCTTACTAAACTTATTGTTGTGGCTGAATACCAGGCAGTTCTGGCAGCCAATGCTCCAAAACTTTCTGGTAGTGCCAGAGCCCCATTTCCAATCTATTCTTATTGGCCCATCACTAAAATGGGCAACCTTATTGGCCAATAGGAATGCTCAGGAGGCCGGAAAGGGCTTAGCAGCCCGCTTTGACACATCAGGAAATTCTGCAGCTTCTCTTGCCAGAATGGCCTGAGATTTGGCATTCACAGGATAGTTTGGTGATGCAGGTACGTGCTTCTTGGTTCCTGCACTTCATACCTATAGCAGATTGACCCCCTTTCCACAGAGCCTCTATAAACTGACTCTGTCACCTTAAAATAAATTTGTTGAAAATTTGCCCTTTTGCAGAACAAAGCCACTAGAAGATTATTTACATCTGACACACTTCCGTGTCAGTTGGATGTTAGAGCCCCTTGCTGCTTGTGGTGGTTCCATCTGCCTACCTCTACATCCCTACTATGTCTTGATTCCACAAAAATGTTTGAGAATATTCACTTGTGAACCAATGTTGGGAGAGTAGAAGACATGAGTTCATATTTAGGATCCATGCATATTTGCTAAATGTTGACAGATAATCCTTTGTTAGTAACAATGTTAAGGTAAGGGTCCAGCACTTCTTCTCTTATCAAAATATGTAAATGGTTATTATTTTATATATTTAAAAGGGGAGTTCACTATTTACAATTCCACTCATTGGCCTTAGGGAAAGAGACCATAGACAGCTCTAACAGTACATGGTGAAAATGCATGAGCCCCTATGCCAGGCCTTAGTTAGCTGCCACCAAATTGTACTCTGTGTTGAAATACTCTTCCAGTGTTGTGCTGATGTCAGTTACCCAGTCCTGGGCACTTGAAGTCTTTACAATTGCCAAACTTAGTGTCCTACTATGTGTTATTCACAATCTGAATGGCAAGTTCTTAAGCAATATAACTGTCCTTGCTAGTGTTATACTGCATGTAGGATTACTCTTCAGATTCATCCGATGCATCCATTAAAATATATGTTAAAATATAAAGACCGATTAGATTTAATTACAGATAGCACCATTTATAATAATGTTAGCAATTTTTAATGAATATACATTATCTAAATGGCTATTTGCACATTTGCTTGGTGTCCTTCCCTAAAACCATTTCAACACAGTGTCTGGCACTTTGTCACATTCCTGCTTGGCCTGTAATAATGATGTTACTATTAGGACTAACCTAATTGACTCTTCTGTGATGAACACTTGAAGAACAGAAGCTAATAGCTCAAATTATAGAGTCCTAATAATGTATGTCAGATTCAACTTCCCATATAGGTTTTTAGATTTGATTGTACCAACACTGACAATCTGCTCACATGCTAAGTTTACAAGATAAGCACTCTCAAGACTTGAGTGCAGTCAAGACGTGGATGGAAAATTGATTTTTCTTCTACCTTTTAATTTGTATGAGGTAAAGAATGTTTTCAAGCAGAGATGTATTTTCCCATTTTATTTTTAGTGTGTCCCTAGCTATTATTTCATTACATCTATAGTTGAAAACATTTTTGTTGCTGCCCATATGGGAATTAAATATTTAAGATCCATGCTACATCTTATACACGCATGTTCTTGAGCTGCAGCTGTCCAAGGCAGTACTTGAACTGCGGTTTTCCCCACATAGACATTGAGTACAGTTTTGCATTAAAGGGAATGTAAAATGGTTTTGTTGATATTTTCTTTCTTTATTTTAGATGGGCAACTAGAAAATACAGAATATACATTTGCTTTTTTGTATGATCATATTTAGACAGCAAGCTAAGTTTCTGGTGCTCTTTTTAAGTTTTTTTTTTTTTTAATTTTTAAAGGTCAGGAGAATGGGGAGAAGACCAAAAAAGTAAGGCACCACCTCCCTGAAAATTTATGATAAAAAGGTATGAGAGACAATTAGATGGGATTTCAGGGTGCCAACAAACTTATATAGAATTATTGTATTAAAAAATTATATTTTATTGAGACAATGCATAAAAGCACATATTTACAAAATGTATAAGGTTTAAAATCATTTCATCTGTGAATCATATAACATATTTTCTAGGTGTACATTCTACATGTTTCACCATTTCGGCTTCCTCAGGAGCCTCTGACACTGTATGTTTAATATCCACTCAAACTCACAGAAATATTGGTAAACGGGGGCTAACGGACACAACTGCAGACAGGGATCCAAGGAGCATATGGCAACCACAGGAGGGGTACAACCAACTGGTAAAATCATCAGATATACATCTCTTTTGCGATTATTGTTATGGAAAATTCCCCAGCGGGCACATCCATTCCATAGGCGATCATACAAATCAAGCCAGAAAGTGGATACACGTGTGCCTCTCTTGTTCTGTTATAAGTGGAACCTGAAAGATGGAGTTTATAAGTTAAGTTGTTTTCCAGGTACTCCCTATCTACTTTGATAAAATAAAAAAGTTGACTGATTACAGGGCTCAGTAGTTCAAGCCAAAATATACATAAATTACAAGTAAATTAAAAGAAAACCTTTCCTTACTACCTCTTCCTATACATCTTGGCTAAGCCCTGTCCAACTTCAATCCCATTTTTTTAGCTTTGGCTATAGTGTGGAAGAATTAACCCCTATCAAATGTTTTATTGTTGTCTCTGTCCCCCGCTAGGAAGATTAACTATCTTTATTTTGGTTACCTTGGTCACTCAAACCAAAGGTACTGGGGAATCCAAGATTTTACAGTTGTCTCAGTAACAAGAACAGATGAAGAAATCATCCAATGGGGACACCTGTTCCAGTGACATTTGACTTTGTAAAGATTTCCTCTAATTTCCTGTTGAATCTTTAGGACCGGGAGTGAAGGGGAATGTCCCCAGAGGAACACAGAAAAAAAATAAGCTGAGGGATTTTGATTCTTCCCTACTTTATAAAAAGCTAAACAAAGTTAGGGTAATGCATAATCTTTGAATCAGATAGGTCCACAAAGGAAAAAATTAAGGTAATAGTAGACACTTTGTAATGTCTATTAGCCAGGACTTTTACTTTAAGATATTTAAATGGCTGATGGATTCACTTTGAGTTGTCAGACCTAAGCAAGTGTCCTTTCTCACAGGAGGTGTGTTGTCTACAATTCACTTCCTGAAGTCAGAATGCAGTCAGAATTTAGAATTCAGTAATGACTCTGCAAGCCATTACTGGATCCTTGCACTAGCAAACCGCCTCTGATTTTAAATCTTTGAAATCAGGTTTGTAAGGTCTTACTGAATCTCATTGGCAGCTTTGTGTGTGTTTTCGTGTTAGAAGTAGGAAGAGACACAAAGTATAGTTCATTGTCTCAGCCAGATTTATTTTTGCAGAAATGTAGATTTCTGTTGTTTCATAAATTGTGTTAACCTGACATATATTAACTGGTAATAATGCTGAAAGGAACCTCAGTAACAACAGAATCATGTCTATTGAGAATGATGTATAGTAAACATTCAATCATCTTTTTAATGAAGACAATTCCATGTCAGAGATGCTAATAATTTTTGTTTTAACATTCTCTGTTCAACCTTGTAGTCTATTGAGCCATTCACTTTAATCTTCTGCTTTACCTCATTCCATTTAACTTTAGGTTAACACCGAAGAATAAATAAATAGTTTGAACTTCTGATATAACACTCTTATCAACAAGAACACAGATGATTTGAACATTTTTTGGGTTCATTTACATAAGGAAAATGTTCACCTGTTCAATTTGCAAGGGAATTTTCCATTAGCTTAGTGAATGAGGTAAAGTTTTGCTGACTTCCATCAATCACCCAAATATGTACAAGCAAAAATCTTCCTTGTGCAAGATTGAGTGTTCTTTGCAAAGTGACATTTCACCACAATTATTAAGCTAAGTGAAAATTCCCCTACAAAATGATCAGCAGATATGCCTTTAGTAGATCAACCTCTTTGCCTTCATGTGTGTAACATGCATTCTACTAATTTGAACACTTTAATTCTATTATGATGACTCCTTTATTTGAATCCAAAATAATCCTCTGTAATACTCACCTTTCCTGGGATCCAGCACCGGGCCGACTTCCCAGAGACACTCCCGGTTTTAGCTAAGACAGCTCTCCTGACTGACACCAACTTAAATGCTGGAGTGACACATGGCTCAGAGTTCAGTGTACTCCAATGCGCCCCTGTGCACCTACCTGTCTCTTTGTGCACCCCAATGTCACCAAGTGTACCCCTGTACCACAAGCACACCTCTATACTACTTGTAGCTTTCAAGAGCCACCCTGTGTTCCCAGCATGCTTCAGTGCACCTCGATGTCTCCTTGTGCACACAGTGTCATCAAGTGCACCCCTGTGACTCTAGCATCCCTCTGTCTTCAAGTGTACCCTTATGTCTTCTTGTCTCCAAGTATACCCTTATGCCAACACCATGCCCCTATTTGCCTCTGTCTCCAAGAGCTATCATTTGCCTCCCGTGTGCCTCTATGTGCCTCTATATCTCCATGCGCAAGCTTGTGCCTCCAGTGCCGTTTTTGCGTCTCTATGCCCTTAAGTGCAACCCCGGTGATCCTCTGTGACCTTTGTGTCTCTGGTATACATTAAAGTTGCCTAGTCTGCTACACTCCTCCAAAGTACCTCCTGCTACCTCTACCCTCAGAAATGCTCCTGCAGCCAGCAGGACTGTCCTGCTTGCAGATGATATCTACTTTGATTCCAAAATTTGGCTCAGCAGTCTATCACATCTGTGACTTCCACACTGCACTTGACACCGCTTCCATTGTTCTGCAAGGATCTGAAACCTCGTTGTGGGTTCCTAAATCACTGTCATAGTTTAAGTGTCATGGTCCAGGGTCAGGCTCGGCAACCAGTAGCTATAGCAGTAGAGGGGCTCCCACCAACCAGGAGGCTAGGTATATAACTAGGTCACCCTGACAGATGACGCAAGCTCACACAAAGTGTGGGGTCTAAACACTAGCTGGTATTCAATACAGCTCCTGATGGTAGACATGGGTTTTGCTGCATGTTGGCACTAGGTTGCGGTCTTCAGTATCGCCCCACCAGGAGGTGAGCAACCCAGGGTCCAGTAGCAGATATAGAAGGTAGGGATCATGCAGAAGCATAGTCAGTAAACAAGCCAAAGGTCGGTAACAAATGGTTGCAGGCTGGGAACAAGTGGAAGTGTAGTTGAGGAATAAGCCAAATGTTGGTAACATACAGACTGCAGCAGTAACAAAAGTGAGATATTAAGGTTATATTTATACCGCGCTAAAATATGCAAAGGATTGCTAGCTGCCAACATCACAATTAAACAAAAATTGTGCAAACAAATATAGAATTAAAAAGTGTAGCGCTAAGCCTGTAAACAATAACTTGAAATAACAATACACAGGGAAACAAATCCCTGTGTACCACCAACAAATATTTGAACAAAAGTGATCACACTTAATATGACTGTACACAAGATGTGGTCACTGTGTCAGCTCAACCTGTGTATTAATCAAAGATTGCATAAAGTGCATAACATGTGCTTCAATAAAGTGCAAAAAGAATAAATATAGTGTATATAGTATACACAAAGTATTGACAACCAATAAAGTGCATAAAGGTGCTGTTTAAAAGTTCAAGTTCACAGAACCTTCCCATTTGAAAGGAGATATGGATGCCCATTATTATCAGCATTCTGGTAAGCACATTAAAATATCTCTTGGTAGTGGATCTCACTTAATCTGTGCTGGATTGCAGATATTTCCCCCAGGATTCTAACACAAGCAAATTATGATTACATGGACTTTTTTATGAACTTTTAAACAGCACTTTTATGCACTTTGTGTATACTATATACACTGTATTTATTCTTTTTGCACTTTATTGAACCACATGTTATGCACTTTATGCAATCTTTGATTAATGCACTGGTTGGGCTGACACAGTGACCACATCTTGTGTACAGCCATATTAAGTGTGATAATTTTTGTTCAAATATTTTTTGGTGGTGCACGTGGAATTGTTTCCTGGTGCATGGTTATTTCAAGTTATTGTTTACAGGCTTAGCACTACACTTTTTAATTCTAAAAGTGAGATATTGGCTGGAGAGAGCTCAATAATCTGGCAAACAGGAAGTGTGAAGGCATGGCTTACATAGGAAGTTCATTGCAGGAGGAAAGGATTCATGGTTCAAGAGAAACCCAAGGCAAGGTTGTCTAAAGAATTAGGCAGGGAACTGTCCAGCATCTCAGGTGGCTCAGCAAGAAGAGCTAATGCCAGATACAGCAGAGGTTGCAGGTCCTGGAGGCCTGGGTCCTGACATCAAGCTTTAACCAAGAAGTTCCCCATAGCTAAAGTGGCCTAAGTAACTTCACTATTCCCAGGAGAAACTTTGGCCCGGACAACCTCATTCTAGGAAAAAAAAAAGGCAACCCTGTTGCCTTGACTAACAACATTGTGTTTTTTTGTCTTGAATTCTTTCTCTTTGATTCTTTCTTTGATTCTCTTTGAGTCTTTGATGAGCTTCCTCTTTGGCAAGTGCTCTCCTAAGCCCCTGCCAAGGTTCCTCGGATAGTATGAGTTTCAGTTCTGAACTTATGCAGCAGCACTCTAACATAATGAAGCCCTCAATGCCACCTTCTGACGGGGAATAATAAAAAAAAAGGTTTTTTTAAGCTTTAATGCCTTGTAGCTGGCCTTTTGTACAGATGAATGAAACAGCTTGAGTGGCTGTGGTCCAGGCACAGCTCTCTCACATTTGCTTGATTCAAGGGTTGTAGCACCGCACCTTTGTATACTATATTTTAAGCCTCTAGTGCGTCCTTGTCTTCGTGTAAAATCCTGCACTTCCAACACTCCTGTGCTCATCTGTGACTTCTGTGTCTGCATGCAGTTTGTAGTACACTCTACAGTGCCCTGGCCTGCTACACTCCTTTGATAGTACGTTCTGCTATTCCTACCCCCAGGTGCATTTATGCAATCACCAGGATCGTCCTTCTCACAGTGGATACAGTCCTTGGTCTGTGACATATGAAATATCAGCCAATACTTAATTCCTGTATCATGCACTCTACCTGTGTCTTTAATCAGACGATTTGCCATGTATCTGTCATATACCTGTCAGTTTCCTTGCTACACATATTATGCTACATATTATGCTGTTAGCACCTGCATTACAATAAATATGTGATGTTGCAAGCGTTACTTTTGGCCAAACAATTATTGCATTCTGGGTCTGGCATTCTTAGGTGCATGTTTACAAAAGCAACCCAGTATAGAAGCCTCTTGAAAGCTAAAATACAAACCTGCTTTCTCAATTCCATGATGCTGCTAGCTAAGGCTCTGCTTTAAATGCAGACATGCTGGATATCTTAGTGGACGTTACATTACATTTATGCTATTGATATCCTTAATAGTGAAGCCACATTCAAGCTCATATATTTTTATACTTTCCTTCTTAAAGATTTACAAAAATTGAGTCTTACTAAAAATAAGTGCCTGGGCTATAATATAGAATGGGAACACTGAACTGGAGGTCTCAATGAGTGCCAGTAGGATGGTAAGTTGTCACCATACAGATTCACTGCAAAAAACTAGGGCCTTCTGATCATAACCATAGTGAAAATGTTAGAATCACAGAACCACTAATGATTTACTCAAATAAAAAAAATGTAAAAGGTTTCTTCAAGTATTACCTAAAATAACTCCAATTTAACTCTCCCCCTCTAGATCATGTACCAGCACTCATTAGCTTTTATATCTGCCCGTGACACCATCACCAGGTTTGTTAAACTGTTGTAAAGGCAGTTGCTTGTAGTATAGTTAAAGTGGATGTAAACCCTCACATATACCCAGTGAAAGAACAGCCTTAGATGATACACAGAGATTAAACAAATCCTCCTACACAAGTTTTACATGTATGTCTGCTGTCTTCATCTTTTTCTACTGTTTAGAAAGTGCACATCGTGTTAGGAGATTGTCTCTTCCTGGTTAGCACTGCAGTGAAGCCTGGGCATACAGCCAAGACAGCTGATTGGAGGAAAGGCACACACCCCCTCTCCTCATAGGTAGAGATTTTCAGCTCTGTCCGTCAAATCATTCAGGGCTCTGCTAATCGATTTATAGCAATATTCCCAACACAAAACTCAGGCTGCTTTTATCATATATGATGGAGAATTTGTCAGGATAACAGAAGTACGGAGACAGTTACGGGACATAGTGCTTTGAAGAGAGATAAGAAAACACTGCAGATATATGTGCCCAGCTCAAATTTCAAGAATCGGGTGTACTTCCACCGTAACATTGAGTTAGGTACAAACACCAGAGCTACAACTCCCAAGAGCCCTTTCCCTATCAATAGTGTATGGGCAGGCTATTGGAAGTCAAAACAAGAGTCTTGTTTGCTAGAAAACAAATAAGTGCATACATGTGGATTGTACAATAGATGGGTGAAGTTCTGTAGTTAAGCAGGAAGGGCTGACAATGCTGGTTGGAATTTTAATGGTGCAAATGCACTGTGTTATCAGCTTAATCAGAAAGTTAAAAGCACACTGGATCTCTGAAAAATGGGAAGGTATTTTCTGTACTTGCATGAAATATGGAAAAAAAACATGTAGCGCAGATATATATTTAATGTTTTTTTTTAATATATTTCGCCCAGACCTACACTTTAATTAAGTGTCCTTTGACACCCCTGTTTACACTAAGTTAAAAAGGTAAAGTACATAACTATGATATGTTTGTTCCTTTGTTTAATAAACTTTAAACTTCCCATCCAGGCCTTTTCTTCTCCTTACCCCTACTAGTCTTCCAGTCAGCACTCTGTGGCTTGTAGAATCAGACACAGCTATGTCTGAGCCTTCACTTTTAAGTTTTATGTATGTCTCAGCAGCGTCACTTTATACTTTTTTCTAAAATCCCAATGGGCCTAGTTAACTGCAGGTAATAGGAATTGGTTAATCTAATTATCACTTGCAACAGAATAAGTTATGAGGCAATATTTCACGAAAGAACTTGTACTTTGCCCATTATCACCTGTAACATGCCTCTGTCTATAACCTTTGCCTTCCCTATATGATGAGTTTAGTCACGATGCCTCTTTATATTACCAACTCATGACATGAGTGAAGGTTTCAATTAGCATAATTAATTCTCTAATGCCTAGTTCCTGACAGGGTGACTGATGGCCAACATTACTATCATATCTTTTGAATTATAAATTTTGTGATAATATGTTTGTAATCAGTGGAGGTAAAATATTAATGTACAACAATAATTGATGTAGGTAGCCCCAGATTTTTTTTGCAAGAGAACATTGAAGATATTAGATGATACAGATAAACATTAAATTATAATATGATGGTCAGTTTCTATCTTGCTTATTACAGTAATATTAAACCCTCAAAGTATTTTAGTTCAACGTTTCCAATATC
>BLSH010355584.1:641769-666308 GCA_018402905.1 Glandirana rugosa | reverse complement strand
TTTTTACTTGATTTTAATTTATTTTCCCTATCCCCATTTATTTGTAGGGCACTTGCCCTAGTTTGAAGATGATTTTAGAACAGTTATATGGCTTCTACCGTTAATTAATACTTTTCAGACACAGTTTGAAGATGATCCACATTCACCTCCATTTTTGCTTTTTTTATGTTTTGATTTTTTTAAAAATATTTAACGTTATTTCCCTGTCCCCATTTTTTTGTAGGGCACTTGCCCTACCCTTACCCCCATTTTACTTCCTTTTGCAGCCCTCTAGGGCTTTCCAGGACTTTGTTACAGCCATTTTTGTGCCTAAAAGTTCGGGTCCCCATTGATTTCAATGGGGTTCGTTGTCCGTGCGATCGTTCGGGTTCCGTCCGGACTCGGACCCGGACTTTTTCCCGAAGTTCGGACGGACCAGCAGAACCCGAACTTCCAGAGGTTCGCTCAACTCTACCCACCTGTAATAATAAACCTGGCAAGCCACCAGATTTTAAAGAAACTGACCTCCACGCTAAATCTTTTCCTCTGAAGAGTGATCCCCACAAACGAATATCTCGCTATATATATATATATATATATATATATTTTTTTTTTTTCAGCAGAGAAAAATAAGTCGATCGTTGCAATTTTTATGTAGCGCCCCCATAGAATGGGTGCATTTTTCTAGCAGGGTTTGCTTGGCAAGGTGAAATCTAGTCAGGCTTGAGTGTAAAAGCAGGCCGGAATGTTTTGATCTGGCCTGGGAGGAGAAGCTGAGGGAGGAATGAGTGGACTTGACAGATGAGGTCACCAGAACCTCCCACTTCTTTATAGAAGGTTTCTGGTCAGAAAGCTGGGAGATAGGTGGAGCCATCTGGAGTATTCTAGGGAGCCCTGACCGATCCCCAAGCAGGATTGGCAGGGGGCAGGCCTTCAATAGTCTGAGTCAGCTCAATCTGGAGGAGAAGTGTCGGGTGGAAGTCTGGAGATGTAGCAGAGGCACTGTGGAGGCCTCTACCCGGGAGGTCACCACAGTCTGGGGAGGGTGACCTTGGGGCCTGGAGGTTCGGGTGCAGCGGGGAAGGTGGTGATTCCTGGAGTCGCACAGGAAACAGGAGAATAGCGGAGGTGCTACACAGGGAGAGACTTTAAAGTGATCCACCGATTTGGTGAGTGACGGTCCCTGGGAACTGCAAGAGAAAGTTCTGGAGAATCACTGAGGAAAAGCAGGTCGGTGGGACCTGGAAGAGAGATGGGCTGGGAGTTTTAGTCCATCAGAGGCCCGGCTAGCACTCAAGTACTTTTTGCTACACATTCAGGGGCTCGTAATCCCTGGCCTGTAATGGGTTTTCCGGAGCTTCTGTTGAGAGTAGGCCTCGCCATGTGCTAGCCACGGGGAAGAGAGAGGAGCGGAGAAGCTTGATAAATTTCCTTTCAAGCTGGAAAATAAGTGCAGTGCTGGAGAGAAGTAATGGAGTGAAAATTTACTAAGTTCGGTGCTGGAGAGATAACAGTAGGAGAAATGGTCAGCAAGTTGAGTGTTGGAAAGAGATGTGAAGAGTAACAGTCTGCAGAGGGACGGTCTGTAGGGAAGTGCGCATATACAAGAGTGTATATGGACTTCATGTAATATAATTCTTTGGCCATCCCACAGTCATCCCTTATCCCCATCCAAGTTATTTCCCCTAAATAAAACAACAAAACAAGAGCCGGCCTGGTCAGTGTCTACGGATGTGTGAAATA
Source organism: Glandirana rugosa (assembly GCA_018402905.1). Lineage (NCBI taxonomy): Eukaryota > Metazoa > Chordata > Amphibia > Anura > Ranidae > Glandirana > Glandirana rugosa. The sequence goes on along the minus strand of BLSH010355584.1, from coordinate 664,586 downwards.
TGGTGTGATTGAGGGCAGCTATAAGGTGAACCACTATTACCAGCCACTCTCAAGGGAGCACATGGCTACATTAATGTCACATGGTATTTGCACAGCGGTTTTCCACACCCAATTTTTTGGTAAAAAATACACTTTGATGAATTTTAATGCAAAAAAAGACAATGTATAACCTAATTTCTTGATACGGTATAAAAGATGATGTTATGCTGAGTAAATGGATACCTACCGTGTCACAATTGCTCACGCTTGTGGAATGGGGCTAACTATGATAGCTAAAAATCTCCATAGGTGACGCTTTAAAAAGTTTTACAGGTTGCCTGTTTAGAGTTACAGAGGAGTTCTAGCACTAGAATTATTGCTGTCGCGCTAATGCTGACGGCAATACTTCACATGTGTAATGTGAACACCATTAACATATGCGTATGCGACTTAAATATGAGTTTGCTTCTGCACATGCGCACGGAGGGATGGGGGTGCTTTACATTTTTTTTTTCTGATTTATTTTATTTTTGATCACTTTTATTCTTATTACAAGGGACATAAACACTTCTATAAGACCCCAAAATCTCCTCTCTACCTTTGAAAGATCAAAAAATAAATGTTATCTTTTGTTTAAAAAAAAAATTGTTTACTTCTGCCCTAGACCAAAAGTGACATCCTGGCATCACTCCGGTCCTCCTAGATCATAGAGGTGGTGAGAGATAATCTGGTCTCTCCTCACCTCTGTGACCAGCCACGCGAACTGCTGGATCATTTAGCCGGTAAGAACGGCGAGCACAGGAGGGAGGTGGAGTCAGCTTCTCTGATCGCTTTTATGAGAAATAGAATTGCTGGCTGAAAAAAAAATACCTGGGTTATGGCTGATAGCTTTAGCCATAACCCCAGTAAACCACTTCAAAGCCACATGTATATGTACGTATTGCGGTCGGCAAGTGGTTAAACTTACATTGGTCCAAGCCTGATCAATGTAACAATGTTAAAAATGCCATACCTTGAATTCTTCTTTAGCTATCAGTTGAAAACCACTTCCCCATTTGTGGCTTGTTGGTATAAACTTGTTATTCATATTGGAAAAGATTGATCATTTATCAAAGTGTGTATGGCCACCAGAAACACTGAGTGTGATGGAAGAAGGAGCACATTGGTAATTTCTTTGGGGTGGTACTGATCCTTCACTGATCGGTGAGCAGGCTACAGAGAGGTCAGTGGTCAAGCTGTATTGCTTAGTGCTGGGGGAAAAATTAATTCAGGGCCCTGACTGCCCAGTCTGGCTAGGGCAGTGGTTCTCAACTCTTGTCCTCAGGACTAACGAACAGGCCAGATTTTAAGTATTACCTTGGGGAGATGCAGACTAGAACACTGCAATCACTAAGCAGCAAATTATATCACCTGTATTTCAGTTATCCTGCAAACCTGGCCTGTTAGTGGGTCCCGAGGACAGGAGTTAAGAACCACTGGGCTAGGGTATCTAGATCACAAAACTGGCTACTCTAAATTACAAATCCTTTGGCAAATAAAACAGTCTCCATTTATATACATGCATTTGTGTGTCTAACAGCTTGCCTGGAATTTAGCTGTAAAAAGATGAAAAAATGCGAACTCATTAATGGTATTCAAATGAATTAAAAGTCAAATGTTTTAAATGACGTGTTGCTGAAGAACTGGCCCACTTGAGCATTCTCTTTATTTTTCAGCCAGATTGTCTTTAAACTCTCCAATACGTTTAAACCTTTGCATTTTACAGTCTATAAATTAACCTAAGCACAAATTAATAATGTAAACATTCATGGCTGTTAAAACATCTCAACTGAAACAATGTAAAATACTTTCAATATGATGCAATTGCATGTTACTAGGAAACCCAGCAAATTGTAGACTCTGATTATATCAACAGATAGCAGTGTGAGCTGTGTATAAATAAATGCTCACCACCAATCCCGCTGATTGGATTAGCAATATAATCATGTCTCAGGTAGTAAGCTTGTGCTGACAAATGAACACTTTTCATTTGGCTCAAGGTCCTCATCAGCTATGAAACCAATTTTACATTCTTTCACATTAAGTGAATAAGATGTGGATGCTTTTTGATGTGTAAATTCTAAGGCTGAGTGGAGAGCCAAGAAAAGCTATTTTGTAACAAGCCTATGAAATCATCTAGAAAGACGAACAGTGTAGCTTATGCAATACATAAGGGCAGCCTGAAAATTAAAGTCTTTTCTATGTTTGATGTCTAAAAGCCAGTGAAGAACCAACAAAATGAACACAACTAATGTGCGGGAAAAGTGGCTTCATGTAATAGGCCAGTAATCTTACTGCACAAATTCCATTATCTTGAAGAGTTATGGATGATTGTATAATCTTTACAAATATGTTTACAAAAATTTCTACTTATTATCTAACCTGAAAGAAAATTTAATTAAAAGATTTCTTAGGTTATCTGACGTAGGTGGAAACCATCAAGCACCTGTTTCTGTCTTCACCCCCATTCCATGGAGCTAGTTTCGGGAAGTAGCCTGATGCTATTACGTGATTTTGGTGAAAAAGTTATTTGGAGGCTGTTTGATTGTCTTTGATTGTACGCTGTCATGAGTAGGGCCCTCCTAAACCTCTAATATTGAATTTTATTGTAATGGTATCATTCTTTATTTTGTAAATCACTGTGCAAACTGTTGGCACTATATAAATCTAACATATTAGTAATAATTCTGAAGTATTCAAAAGGTCAATAGCTAAGGAATTTTGGTAGATTATTATATTTTAACAGCTTGCAATACCTTTACAGTTAAAGGGTAACTCAACTTTCCTGGGTAAAAAATAGCAAATAAAGAAAAAATAATTATAGCGTATACAATTGCTACACAAGTCATATTGTAATTGAATGATATTAATAATTACCTTTCCTTTTCAGTCTGCAGCTCTGTCATTTCCTGAAAATGCAATGCAATATGGCTACCTGGAGGTGTTCTGTACACAAACATCCCCCAGAACCATCATTTCCTCCTTGTGTGATTGGCTCACTGATTTTACCAGAAGTCTGCACTAAGATGCAAGTCAGATTTCAGGCATCCCCTGCAACAAAAATGTAATTGAGTCATTGAGTGAGATACTCCCAATAGGAAATCACATCCAAAGGGATAGAGGCCCTGCAGCTTTCCTCATTAGTGCCCTGCAGATGCTTGATAATTATGAAACCACTCCCATTGGACTCACTTTCCTACATGGATGCAGACAAACACACATGGATTTCTTTAGAATAACAAAAGGTAAGAATCTGCAACAAAGTTTGTTAAAATCCTTGCAATGTGCATAAATCACCCAGGGGGTGGAAAGTGGAGTTACACTTTAAGCGTGCTATACATGGATTGAAATTTGGCCAGTTCAGCAGGGACTGGCTGAATTTCGATTGGGCAGATCAGCTTCTGTGCAATCGCCCAGTCAGATTTTTACCACTCAACTAGCTCTGCCGGTTATAGTCTGCTACACTGATCAGTGTATTCTGATGGTGGGGAAATCTCAGTTTTTGTGTGGGCATCTGTAATCCTTCCTCCTTTCAAAACACATATTGGGGTTGGGAAAGTCAATACTCATTTTGATTACCTAAAACACTATTATATCAAGTCTACTGCGTTTTCTGCATTTTATTACATTGCCACAGAGTTCTGCATGCAATAAGGACATTTGAGGATTTGAGGAAGTGGTTGGTGAGTTCAGCTATCTAATAAAGACTGTCCACGGTGACTGTCTCGACTATATTCAGGCCAGGCATAGAGGTCTCAGAAATGGATCGTCACTATCACAACAATTGGAGTCAGAAAGTCATACAAAGCAGATAGAGAGGGGGTAGGGGGTGAGTCAGTCTCATTCAGCTATGAGTATAATTTCATCTTTAGCTATTTAAACAATGTAAATAAAGAGGCAAGATTAGCATGACATCACTGACCAAATTTGCCAGGTGGTTTTTTTTTAACAAGAATTTTATTGAAGTTTTCACAACTGTGAAAAACAATATCAGGTTCAAATAGTATTGTTACATAGTAGAATATTTAGAAAAGGAGTGGCTGTCAATATAAGGTAAGTGTTAGAAAAAGATTGTGCTGAGGACATGTTTGCATTTGATTTCTGTTTCCTCTAGCCCCCGGAAGAGGCGGTGCCGGAAGCTCTAATTAAACAGCATGCTTCCTGTGAGCAAGTGCTGTCCGTTCTACAGCGTTTGTGTGTTCCTGTAGCAACCTGTGATCCTGATTGTTTGTTCCTGTGACCCGGCTTGCCTTGACTCTGCTATTGATCTCCGCCTGCACCGACCTCGGCTTCCATGACCACTCTTCTGCCTGCTCCCTTGTACCTCGCTGCCCGCCAGTTAACGAACTCTGCTTGCACCCGACTACTCTTCAGCCTGACCCATCTGTACTGCTCTGCCAGCCCGTTACCAACCCGGCCTGCACCACCATGCTTCAGCTTGCATGAGCACCTCACAGACCAGCACACCACCACCTGTGACCCAGTCTGACCCTCGTGCCTCCCTGCACTCCCGAGCTCCCTGTCCACACTACCAGGGGTTCAGGAATCAGGGTCATAAGAGAGGTTGCCCACTGCATAAGTCAAACTCCACCAACAGGTACGTGACAGTAACATAATAATTATCAGGTTAAGGTTTAATACAATGCGTAGGTGTTAGAAGCAGTGCAGCCAGGTTGGAAGCCCTGCCCCCACAACCAAGCACCCCCAACCAGGAGCTAACTGTGCCATAGTTGTGGGGGGCAGCTCACCAACCCCGCTTGGTTGGATTCTGTTATTTCCTATGTAAAAAAAAGTTCTATGCGTTTAACCAAGTAACTGAGGATAGTAGGAGAGAGATTGTTGTTACAGAGTTGCCTATGGGGTTGGTATATGTTTGGAGCAACATAGTCTGTGTGGTTCCCTTGTTGGGTGCTGATGGGAGGAGGGCTAGGTGAGGAGGGTGTAACCTTTTGATGATGTTTTAATAGTCTCCGCTCTGAAGGGTGAATGTTTGATAATATGGGTGATGTGTATCCATTTGCTTTAGGTCCAAAGATATGTTTTCTAGGTGGAGGGAAGTCGGCTGATGCTGTTCCGGTGTAATCCAGTGATAGGAGTGCTCAGTAATGTAATTGTTGGGATGGGGTGATCATTGAAGAACTTCTGGGCCCATGGGGTGGTTTAGAAAGGGCTCCCATTGATCCACAAAGAAAGACACTTTAAGATTTGCTTTGGTGTATGCATATTCCATGCGGCAATTTTCGTTAAGAATGGTGATCACCTCTTCCATAGTTGGCGGGGAGATATTTTTCCATCTCCTGGCTAGGGCCAGACGTGTTGCAATGAAGATGTGCGTCAGTATTGTAAGCAGCTTTGAGGGCCAAAGGTGAGTGTCCAGACCTAATAATACTGTTTGTGGATGATTGAACAAGTGGTAAGTTGTGTGATGAAGTCCAATAAATGTGACCAAAGGTTCTTAAGCTTGGGGCAGGACCACCATATATGGAAGAGAGAGCCGTTGTGACCACATTGTCTCCAGCAATTGGGGGAAGTTGCCGGGTACATGTGAGCTAGCCTGACTGGTGTGAGGTACCAGTTGTGGAAAAGTTTGTTCGCTGTTTCCCAATGTGATATGCAATGGGATACTCTACGGGTGGAGTGCAAGGCTACATGACATTGGTTGTTAGTGTAGGTTTGCTCAATCCAGGATTCCCAGCGTTTCATGGAGGATGATTTAATGTTCGAGATAGGATTTAGTAGGAGCTTGTAAATCTTGGATATTCCCTTTGTGGATGGTTGCGTACTGGAGTAGAAGTTCACTAGGGTTAGTGATATAGTGTCGCTGGAAAATTTTAGGCCGCGGAGGGCTGATCTCAGTTGCAGGTACATGTAGAACTGCTTGGGGTTGAGTTGAAACTGGTGACAAAGTTGTTGAAAGGTCTTTAAAATTTTGTTGGAGTAGAGTGCTCCAAGACTGCATATGCCTGCTTTTGACCATGAGGCAAAGGAGGAGTTCGGAATCAGTAGATCCAGGGCTGTCAGTGGTATGTGGGAGAGTACCAATAGGTGAAGACCTGGCGTAGGTTGGTGCAGTGATCTCCAAACTCTGGTTGTCGCTGTTATGGTGTCCAGGAAAGATCTAGGAGGTTGGAGATTTAGTAATAAGGCACCAAGTAGGGTTTTAGATGAGGTCTGCAAGGCTGTATGCTCGATTTGCAACCAGGTTGGTGGTTCCACGGGGTGCCACCATGTTCTGCCTTGGTCTAGAATTATGGCTTTGTAGTACAGACCAATATTTGGGACCCCAAAGCCCGCAAATTTGGTGGGGGTGCATAATATTTTATGATGTATGCGTGGGCGGTTATTCTTCCATATACAGGAGTTCACAGTAGCTTGAAGTTTCTTGATATGGGAAGTTAAAAGAGGGGTAGGCATTGCGCGGAGGAGATATAGTATATGCAGAAGTATGAACATTTTGGCTAACGCCATACGTCCTGCCCAGGAGGCGGCAGTTTTCTGCAAATCTTGGGATATTTTAGTTATCTTGGTGAGCAGAGACTGTGTGTTAATGTGAAGCATCCTTGAAAAGGGGGAGACCAACTGGATACCTAAATAAGTAAGGGTTGAACTGGGGGCCCACGAGAAGGGAGCAACTGCTGAGATCTTAAGCTTGAGTGAGTTGGAGAGGGTGCCTAACATTGCCTAACATTGAGGATTTCGAGTAATTAATTTTATATAAAGAAATTCGACTGAAAGTGTCTAGGATCTGTAGCAATGGTGGAAGTGAGTTGAGTGGGTCAGAGAGGGATATGATTACATCATCCGCATACAGCCCTATCTTGTGTGAAATGCGGCCTACTTGAATACCAGTGATTGTTGGGGATGTGCAGATAGCTTGGGCAAGAGGCTCCATAATTAGGGCAAATATCAGGAGTGACGGGGCAGCCCTGTCTAGTTCCGTTGGTGATTTGTAGGGAGTCTTATAAGGCACCATTTGACCAAATTTTGGCACTAGGGGACGTGTAGAGACTTAAGATGGAGTGTAGGATTTGTCCCTTTAGTCCGAATTCAGATAGCACTGCGGACAAGTATTCCCAATGAACTCGGTCAAACGCCTTCTCTGCATCCAAAGAGAGGAGCAGAGAAGGCGTTTTATGGTGTTCTGACCATTGTATTAAATCAATGAAGCGTCTGGTTCTGTCAGACGCCTGCCGACCAGTCACAAAGCCCACTTGATCTCTATGCACTAACAATGGAGTGATTGGAGCTAATCTGGTGGCTATTATCTTGGCAAACAATTTTGTGTCCTTATTGAGTAAGGAGATTGGTCGGAAGTTGGCTGGCGTATCCGAGGGTTTGCCGGGTTTAGGAATAGTTATAATCAGTGCTTCAAGGGACTCCTTGGGGATCTTGCCAGATTGTGCTATGTGGTTAAATGCAGCGCATAGATAAGGGGCTAGGAGGGAGGAGTATGTTTTGTAGAATTCGTTGCTGAACCTGTCTGGGCCGGGGATTTATGCAGAGGTAGGGAGGCAATATCTGCCTCTACTTCCTCTACCTTGCACGGGGAAGATAAGGCATCCAATTGTTCTTGCGTGATCTTAGGTAGTTGGAGTCTATGTAAGAAGTGCTGGATTTCGGTAGGATCGGGAGTTGACCCGGGCTCGGATACTTTGAGATTGTATACGTTTTGATAGAACCTTGCAAATTGGTTTGCAATGTCTTTTGGATTGGTGAGTTTTTTTGCCAGTCCTTGAGTATGTATGGGATTTTAGATTTAGCTTGCTCGATTTTATATTGTTTGGCCAATAAGGAGCCGGGTTTGTTGGATTGTGTATACCATGTCATCTTGAGCCGTTTTAGAAGGAAGTCAAACTTGTGGCGTAAGGTGTTGCCCAATTCCTGCCATAGAGTCTTAAGTGTAGAGGTTGTTTCAGTGGATGGGTTGTTTTTATTGCATTGTTCTAACATGCTAATTTGGGAGAGGAGGTTGTTGATCTCAGCTTTCCGCGCGCCCCTCTCATGTGCCCCCAGCCTGATCAAGGCGCCCCGTATGAAGGCCTTGTGGGCGTTCCACAAGGTTTGGGGGCTGCCCACAGTGCCATCATTTACCCTAAAAAAATTTAAGATCTCCGAAGCTATCTGTTCCCTATAAGGCAATCGGGCAATAATCGAGGAGTTGAGTCTCCACAATTTTTGGTAGGGTGGGGAGGAGGCAGTGAAAACTTTCATGGTAACAGGCACATGATCCGACCAGGTAATTAATCCAATTTTGGTTTCAGAAACGGATTGCAGGGTGTCAGGGTCTGTGAGGAACAGATCGATTCTGGAGTACGATTTTTGGGCGTTTGAGTAAAAGGTGTCATCTCTTTCCTCTTCGTGTTGACATCTCCATGGGTCATAAAGATTCTCGCTTTTAGCGAAGGACGCTAATGCAGAGGAGCTCCTCCTAGAGGTGTTAGTACTGTCTAGATGGTCATCTAAGATGTCATTAAAATCCCCGCAGATAATCAAATGTGAGTTTCTGAGGGGTTGCAATTTGTGAGAAACATTTTTAAAAAAGCGTTTCTGTCTAGTATTTGGGGCGTAGATGTTGACTATGGTGGTGGATCGGCCGTTAATTTGTGCTGACAAGATAATGAAGTGGCCATTAGGATCTATGTCTGCGTGTTCGATTTGGAATGTAATAGAGTTTTTGACGGCTATCATTACCCCTGCTTTTTTCTTTGGGCCGTTGGCAAAAAAGTGTGTAAATAACTTATAGGAGCATTTAGGAGGGTTACTGGAAGAGAAATGCGTTTCTTGCACACAGAGAATATCAGTGTGCAAGGAAAGGGCCTCCTTCTAGAGCATATTGCGCTTGAACGGTGAGTTGAGGCCGTTAGCATTGATGGAGGTTATGACATATGCCATGGATGTTGTTAGGGAGATTTGAGAGTGATAATGATCGAGATTACACCCTGTAGTACTCACCGGCCCTGGAACACTTGAGGACAATGCAGTTATCAATCAGATTGAGGCTAGTCTGTAACAGATCGAACCAGAGAGAATAAACCTGAAGAAAAGTTATCAATAGAGGTGACTATGCCAACAGATAAAACACAAAAGGAAAAGGAAAAGAAAACAAGAAACTGAAAAAACAAACTGTGTATAGGTGTGCCTACCACCCTTTACCATACGGAGGTGGCGAAAAAAAGTGAGGAAAAAAAAGAATTCACAATGGACCGCCACAGGACATTTCTGATACATCATCAGGACTAAAGGAGTTATGTAGCTCCGAGGGCTCCCAAGTGGAGGGAATGTTTAAGAGGTGAGGGAATTAATGTCTCTCTTTGTCTGCCCGGCGATCCGTCTTGCGTGAGGGTTCTTGTCTGCGAAGTGGGTCGGGGGGGAGCGTTGATAAGGCCTCAGTTGAGAAGACTTTTTATGCCGTCTTTGGGAGACATAATAGTTGTGGTTTGATTTTTGTAGGTGACTATGAGCTTTACGGGAAATCCCCATTTGTATTGGATATTACGTTCTCTAAGAACCGAGGTGACTGGATTAAATTATTTTCTGCGTTGAGCCGTAGGAGCTGAGATGTCTGCATATAGAGTTACACCCGCATAAGGAGCAGGGAGCGCTGGGGCTGTTCTGGTCACCCTCAGGATCTGATCCTTCACATGAAAAAAGTGAACCCGCGCCAGTACATCCCGAGGTGTTTCTTTAGGAAGATGGCGTGGCTTGGGGAGCCTGTGCACTCTATCAATGATCAGGTCAGGGTTGGTAAAGATGCGGGAGCAACTTCAGAAATAGATGCTGAAGAAAGTTAGTTAGGTCCGCAGGTTTAATATTTTCAGGGACACCCCTGAATTTTATATTGTTCCGGTGGGACCGGTCCTCGAGATCCCCCATTTTGGATTGCAGGCACTGGAGCTCTCTGGATTGGTGCTCAAACGCAGTCACCATGTCATTGTATGCGCTGGTAGTTACTGCGGCCTGTTGCTCCACCATCTCTGTGCGCTCTTCTAATTGATCTACCCTGACTGATAAGTTGGAGATAGATGAGCGCACTTCTTTTTGGATGTCTTTGTGTAATGATAGGAGCATTAATTTAAGTGTATTCTCTGAAGCCGGCTGATCGCTGGCAGGGAATGCCACAAGGAGAGCTTCTGCTTCCTCCTCCTGTGGGAGTCGGGAGAAGGGAGAGCATAACTGCCTTTTCATCAGGGGTGTTTTTCCTGGTGAGAAAGTAGGCGAAGGTGGAAGTCTCTTACCTCTATCGGTGGAGTGAGAGGGTGAGAAGTCCCCCGTATTGCCTGCTTCCATCTCCTCTGTGTCCTCTGCGGTGTGCGCTGGCTAGGAGCGGTGTGCATTGGATTCTGTGTCTCTGCCGGCGCCATCTTGGAAGCTCCGTGCAGAAGGAGCCAGTGGGAAGAACTCGGTGAGGCGGCGCGGAGCAGGTGCTTTGTCCCTCATGGTGCCGCTCCTTATACGAAGGGGATGCGTCGGGAGCTTTGTGGTGCCTTTTTCTCCTGTGCCTGAGGTCGCTGAGAGCCGCTTTGTCCCTGTGTGGAACGGAGCTGCTGGGCTACGCTTCCATCTCAGACCGCTGCTAGGCCACGCCCCATTTGCCAGATGTTTTTGTTTTTGCTGGCATTGTTCGAGATAGATGTGCATCTGATTCACTGGACAACACGATTGATGAATGAATTACACTGTGGGTCTTTTTTTTTTTTTTAAAGGACTTATCAAAACTGTGTGTTTATTTACTGTTCACTTTTTTCGTGAATGAATAGGGCTACTATTACCCATTCACATGGGAGAGAGGGTATCTGGGAGGGCCCTTATTGTTAAAGGGGGCCTACAGATTCTTGTAAGCCCCCTGCCTGCAGACCCCAAAAACTACTTGGCTGGGTTAATGGGAAAGAGGCCATTGTCCTCATCAACATAGAGACAAGGTGCACCCCATCACATTAAAGACATAGGGGCAACACAGTGGCTAAGTGGTTAGCACTTCCACCTAGCAGCACTAGGGTTGCCAGTTTGAATCCCAACCATGACACTACCTGCCTGGAGTTTTCATGTTCTCCCTGTGCCTGCATGGGTTTTCTCTGGGTACTCCAGTTTCCCCCCACATTCCAAAGACATGATGGTAAGTTAAATTTGGCCCTGGTATGTGCATGAATGTGAGTTAGGGACCTTAAATTGTAAGCTTCTTGAGGCAGGGACTGATGAGAATGTGCATTTTATATGTGAAGGGCTGTATAAATTGACAGCTCTATATAAGTTCCTATAATAAATAAATAATAAGAACATGTGGCCTGGTATGGTTCAGGAGAAGGCTTAAGGCTGCGTAATTGCATAAGGGTCTGGTACAGATTTTTTGGGGTGGGGGGGACCTACATTTTTTTCTTGTTTTTGTGTTTGGTTTTCTGCTATAGATGAATGTAATCCACAGCTGCTTTGTTTTCAAACAGAAGTAAAGCAGCCAAAGCTGTCATTTGGTAGAATTAGAGAAACCACGCTCCTACAATTACATGACCAACATAAACATCTAAAAATATCAATATAAATATAAGTCCATGTAAATGGATGGAGCCAGAGAGATCAGTCCCTTATTATTCCAATGAAGAAGCAAAAATATATCAATCAGTACATTGTAATCCCAGTCCATAAAAATGCTAAACATAAAGAATGGTAATCATAATATAGCCCTGAGTCACTCAATGAAAAGCAATAAGTAGATATTCATAAAAAAGATGTTCATAAAAAAGATGTTCGTAAAAAAAGACGAAAGATGTCTTCAGTGGAGCCTCACCACCGGGCACTGATGACGCCCCCCACTTACCAGATCACAGTGGTCAAACAGCATTCGTGGGAGCTATCTTATCACTCTGTGCCCTGGAATTCTCTTTATCCCTCCGGATGCCAATCACCAGGCAGGGTTGTCCAGATGTTGATGTAGATCAAACCGGGAATGAAAGAGAGAGGAATCCTTTGTGTCACTCTGGATGGCGGTCCCCAAAAGATGGTCCAAGTATGGGTCAACAGCCGGAAAATAGAAGAGACAGGGAGCTCCAATCATGAAGTAGTCAATATATTTAATAAAATCCAAAGTCCATAAAAGCAACAAAAAATAAAAGAAAGCGTTCGTATGGAACGTTCGCGTGCCGAACGAGGGGACGCCAAAGCAATCCACCTACGTTCCAAAAGAGCGGAAATGACGCGCGCTAACCTTGCCACCCAACACTGCGTTTCATCAACAGCGTGTTGACATCATCAGGGGTCATAGGGTCACACGCATCACTTCCTGTATATATGCAAAACTGCTCATAGTGTCAAGCAATCCGAACGTACACCCAAGTACATGAATAATGAAAGACCTGGTGCTGCTACAAATATTAGTGAGTGATCTCTTTCAGGGCTATGTAAAAAAAAGAGAAACGGGAGAAATATTAAAAATAAAATAAATAAATGATTTTAGGTACAAAGCTGTCATTTGTCAGTTTTGCTGCAGTAGGTTGTATACATCATATACATGCACCGCTTCACAGGTAGGTTAAAGGCATCTCCAAGGCTTACTTTTTTTAATGTTGCCCTAAAAGCCTTATTAAAATAGATGCTCCCTGCCAGGTGTAATTTTTACCAACTTTTTTTGCTTTGGTACATATTCCCCAAGGCAGTGCCATTTCTGGTCTTGCTTTCCATCCAATGTCTATAATGTGAACTTTTCAAACCTGATAGAGATTCTAACCCCATCACACTCTATCCTAAACTTAAAAAAAGTTTTGCCTGAACCTGAGCTTACAAAGCTGGCAAGTAGATATAAATTGCTGGAAACTTTTTAGGTTTGTAGAAATATGATGAAAAGGATTGAAGAACGGGCTTAGGGCAGCCTTATAAATAAGCAAACCTATCAGAACTTTCAAACTATTAGCTTTTTCCTTTTATGACTTGTGCCTTTAGTTTATGGCTAAATTCTATTTAAAATGATTCCGCTTTCGGATAGACAGAAGGTCATTTTCCAACCAGTGAACACAAAGCATTGACTATAACAACATTCATCATTTGGAATGATGCCAGATTAAACCCTGAGGCTGTTGTGTGGGCTCCTCAGGAGTACAACTCAATCTGCATCACACCAGATGCCTTCCACTTGTTTACAAAGATTGGGAAGAAGCTACTGGAAATCGTGTCTAAGCAGCAAACTACAATTTATTTAACTACAGTCTTTTCAAACTATACTTTGATATTCTAAAATAGGAAGAAGACTAAGCATTCCCTTAAAGTGGCTCTGAAGTAAAAAATGGAAGCGCTTATTTTAAATAGCCATGCAAACACAAAATTCATACGGTATTATAAGTGCTGACTGCAATCACTTTTTTTTTTTCATCTGACCTCGGTATCCAAAAATGATTGCTGGCCATACAAAGAAATACACAATTTGTAAGTATTTATTATTTCTTCCTTCAGATTTAATGTTTTATTTATTATAGAAGAAAAGTCACCCTTTCTTGTCTTAATGCCACATGATTAAAAAATTTATATTCAAATCGTATAATTTAAGAGTTATATTTTATACCTCACTTATGTCTATATAACTTTTAAACTTTATATGTCATATTACCTAAATCTTATATTTTCTGTTTTTTCCAAAGCTGTTGGATCTTTATTTTTATTTGTAAATTTCAAATATTGCAAAACGACAACTACTAAATCAGCTGGCGGCATCTAATGTACTTTATATGCAGCCTCCCTGGTTTGTGAAAGCCTCCAAAGACATCCAAGCAATAGAAGAATGGATCTCATAGTCATTCAGATTGTTCTGTGATGTTTATTTGGAATCACGATCCACCTATCACTTGGCACCACCCAATGACACATTTTGCCCTAACCAAGTGGATCTAAGTGTATTCCGAGTAAAAAGGTGGATTCTGTTTTTCAATAAACATGTGGATTCTGGTTTCCTATAACAAGGTGGATCCTAGTTCCATTTAAACAGGTAGATCCTGGTTCCTTATTAACAGCAGTCTTTCCTTCCAATCCTGTTTCCCTATAAAGAGATGTATCCTTGTTCCAGTAATTTTCATTTTTACTGCTTTTAAACCCAATTGATGAACTAAAATGGTATGTTTTTGTATTCAGATTCCCACATCCTGATGTTGATTTTTAAACATCCAATGCTATTGGCTAGGCTACTGGGTATTTAGTTTTAACTATGACCCTGAGTTTGGGATATTGTATTGGTATGGAGATGTCTTTTATGTTCATTCTAGCACTGGTGAAGAGGACATTTTTGGATTCCGAAATGCACTGGCTATTCTTTGGATTGTCCCTCTGATTTTTTTTTGGAATAAAGTCATATCTGGACCTCTTATCAGTAGTGTGGCACTTCAGTTTTCATTTTTGTTACATGATTGTGACCAGCATGCACAGGAAAGGGGTCCAGATGTTACTCTTCATTCCCTACCCCAAGAAGACTGAAGAGAAAGTGTGCTTTAATACCAAAATTCAGCAACACCACCCGTGTTAATACTTTTGATTGAATAAGATATCCTATAACCCTAAACACAGTTCAGTGAGAGTCGCCTGGAAAAAAAAAACATCTTGAAACCAAGTACAGGATAACTAGCAACTCTAGCCTGCAGAACACATTCTATTTACTGTGGGGCTGCAGGCAGCCTAAAGGGCCGAAGGTTGAGCATTAAAGAATAAGTAAACCTAACATTTTATATTGCTGATATGTGCCCGCTGTATCATGTGCTCAAATGAGAAAGTATCCTGTTCTCTTTGCATTGCTTTCTTTGTGTGAAGTCCCTGATATTCCTGCCAGTTTCTCTGCTTTCCTATCAAAAACTGACCACACCAGGCATGAGAGCACAGCATGGCCAGCTTTCTGGCTGTGCTGAGAACTTACCCTGCTCTCCTCCAATGATCAGAATAGTGTTGACATCCCATCCACTCACTGGAAAGATCAGTGTGCTGCTGTTTCTGCTCTCCTAGCTCCCTGAGCTCGTTATGCAGCTGAGAACAGAGGGTATGTGATCACTTATAAAAATGGGGAAAAAAGGTATACAGTATATAATTTTTTTTATATATCTACACACAAATATTTTGCATTTCATTTCCATTTTACAATTAATGGATTGTTTTACAAGATGAGGTTTATACTTTAATATAGTACTTTCTGCCAGTACACATACACATTAACTCCTTGCCGACCGCCGATCGGCAATTGACGGCGGCAAGGTGGCTCGTGAGCGCAAATCGCCGTCATATGACGGCGGCCGCGCTCACGAGCCTAGTGAGCGCGCGCGCGCGCCGCCGGAGGCGCGCGCACGCGCTCACTGTGTTCGGGGAGGGCCAGGGAGCGGGTGCGGCGGCTTCGATTGCCGCCGGCCACCCGCGATGGCCCCCCCGGAGCGAATGAGCGGAGGTCCGTGTATGTAAACACGGACCTCCGCTCTGTGTGAGGGGGAAGGGCTGTGATCACAGCCTTCGTGTATACGAAGGCTGTGACCACTTCCCTTCCCCAGCTAGTACAGTCCCCCTACAGTTAGAACACGCCCAGGGAACATAGTTAACCCTTAGAGCGCCCCCTGCAGGTTAACCCCTTCACTGCCAATGGCATTTACACAGTAATCAGTGCATTTTTATAGCACTGATCGCTGTATAAATGCCAATGGTCCCAAAAAAGTGTCAAAATAGTCCGACATGTCCGCTGAAATATCGCAGTACCGCTAAAAATCGCAGATCGCCGCCATTACTAGTAAAAAAAAAAAAAACCCCAAAAATGAATTCTCATCATCCGTAAACGCGACCACTTTTGCGCAAACCAATCAATAAACGCCGATTGCGATTTTTTTTATCGCAAATATGAGGAAGAATATAAATCGGCCAAAAACGGTGAAAAAAAATGTTTTTTTTATATTTTTTTTTTGGATTTGTATTTTAGCAAAAAGTAAGAAATTTGGGTTTTTTTGCAAAATTGTCGCTCTTCTTTTGTTTATAGCGGCGATCAGAAATGATGCAGAGGGGATCAAATACCACCAAAAGAAAGCTCTGTTTGTGGGAAAAAAAGGACGCAAATTTTGTTTGGGTACAACGTCGCACGACCGCGCAATTGTCAGTTAAAGCGACGCAGTGCCGAATCGCAAAAAGGGCTCCGGTCCTAAAGCAGCCAATCCTTCCGGGGCTGAAGTGGTTAAAGGATAAGTTCACCTTTCAGAGCATATTACATGTTACACCCATAATTCAGGTGTAACATGTAAGATGCTCCAAACCTGCACCCCGATCCCCCTCCTTGTGATAGTGGGTGGGGGATCTTCTCGCCGCACCTTCTGTCCCATTTTGAAAATAGCGTGGCCATGCAGAGCTCCACCCAGACACGTGTCATTCATTCACAGCGAACTGTGAATGAGAGAACTACAAGTACCATCAAGGGCTTTGCATGTTAGAACTATGGGGAGATAGTTAATAGATAATAGATAATGAGCTTACGTTTATAACTGGTTTCTTGTGTGCTTATAATGATTAATTGTTATATTTGGCTGTTTTTGTAAGTTGTATATAACAAAATAATTATAACAATGATGTTGTGTATTGGGAAAATTTACACCTACTTAACCACTTCCTGCCTGCCATATAGCAGAATGACGGTTGTGGGGTAGTTATATGACGTCCAGCAGGATAAGCTGCTTGTGTGTGCCCCCAGGGGCACGCAATCTAGGTAAATAACCTCTGATGTAAGCTCTTTACCACGTGATCAGCTGTGTCCAATCTCAGCTGATCACATGGTAAGCAGGAAGTGCCTGTAATCAGCGGCACTCCTGACAGGGTGGTCTGCACTGATAATCAGCATATTAATTATCAATGCAGACCCATCAGCAATACCCACCAGTGATGCCCATCAATGCCCCACCAGTGATGCCCACCTGTAAATGAATGTGATGCCAATCAGTGCCCATTAGTAATGTACCGCAATAGTATAATACGTTTTAGGCGGTTCTGGATGACACAGGCACGCTTTACTACCGCGGCTTTTAATTTGATTCATGTGCATTTACTCCTTGGACATGTGAGTGTAACATTTTATTCAATAAATCTTTTATGTGTGAGCGTATTACACCATTGCGGCACGCTCTTTCATTTCTCTGAGGTCACACTGTGCCGGCTTGTATGGGTCATTCTGCTGTCTGAGTCTGACTCCTGGAGCTGATCATATTCCTGTGGGAGGAGAAGTTTGTTTGTTCTCTGACTGGGACGGATAGTTTATCTTTTGGCTGTTTGCTGGTGTTTTTGGCTCTTTATAATCTTAGAGCCCATACTCTCTGGTAAGCAGGATTGCCCCCTTTTTGTGCACCAAGGTGATGAGTTGCTCCTTCATCCTCTCCAATCTAAATGTGTCGGTTTCTTCACTCCTCTCTCTGCTGCCATGAATATGTACTTTGGACTATGATAAATTAACTTTTATATATGAACTAGCGCTGCATTACTTTATTATTATTGTCATTGTGTGGGTTCTATCAAGCTCATTTCTGTTGGCAACTGTTTTTTTGTCGCTTTTTGACTTTGTTTATGTACCAAGCGCAAATTTTATTTAGTTTTTATATGTGTAAATAATAGGTTTGCTTTAAAGTGTTTGTGAAGGCAAGCCTTTTTTTTTTGCTTAATGCATTCTCTGCTCTAAGATAAAAAATGTCCCAGTATTTGTATTGCTCTCCCAACTCCCTATATACTTAACTGAGTCTTATCTCGATTCAGTGATGTGTCCATCTGCAACAGTGTTGGTCTCTGTTCCCTGCAGGACACAGAGGCAGCAGCGAAGCCATTGGCTCTTGCTGCTGTAAAACAAATCTTGTGAGGAGAGACCTGGGAGTGGGGCTGAGCTGTGCTGTGTGTGTGTGTGTGTGTGTATATGGAAGCACACAGTGATTGTAAGTTAAAAGGTTTTTTTATCTTAATGAATTCTATGCATTAAGATAAAAAGCTTTCTCTGTTCAGCAGCCCCCCTCAGCTCCCTAATAACTGAGCCCCATCTTGATTCCGCGATGTTGTATGATCGGTGCCCAGGACTCTCCTCTTCATTGGCTGGGACAGCAGCTAAGCCAATGGGGAGAGAGAAGGGACGGGGCTGGGCCATGGCTTGGTGTCTGAATGGACACACAGAGCTGCAACTCGGCTTGGGTGCCTCCATAGCAAGTTTCTTGCTGTGGGGGCACTCAAAAAGAGGGAGGGGCCAGGAGTGCCGAAGAGGGACCCGAGAAAAGGAGGATCTGGGCTGCTCTTTGCAAAACCACTGCAGATTTAACAGGTAAGTATAACATTTATTGCTGCACTTAGAGGTGCTTTGTTTCTGCTCATGTATCCTCCAGAATGACTGCTCCTATTAGATGGAAGAACAAGGCTCCACACCATACTCCTATATATGCCTATATGATCTGCTATTCTGTAAGTGTTTTTAACCGTGTGCGCACTGAATACATTTTTACATATTGCACTTAGAGGTGCCTTTTCTTTCTACCTCTCAACCTCCAGAGCTGCTTCTCCTGTCAAAGGGCTGCCTTAAGGACCACCACCCTCCCACCAGTCATGTCATCTAAACACGCCCTTACTACCATACATAGGTAAGTATAACATGTTTGTTATTTTGAAACAAACAAAAAAAAGACTTTAGTATTACTTTAACAACCACTTTAAGGGTTCATGTACATGAGCATCAGACTCTGAAGCAGGTAAAATGCAATATGCTTTTGTGTTGGATTGCCTTGCTTCAGAGTTGCTTTGAGTTGAGAAAATCAATTTAAAAGCAAACAAATGCCCATGTACTGTATAAATGAAAATCCCAGGATAAGTTGGAGCCAAAGTTAAAATGCAGTTCTTTTGGTTAACATGGCTCTTTGTTAGCATCAGAATTTATCCTATTATCCATCAAAAATTATGAACATGATTTTAAAATATAATACATTTCAGGAAGCAATGCCCCAAAAAATAGTTTGGGTATTTTTTGCCTAATTGTGAATCATAGACTTCCCGATGGACTCATATTTAAGCACTAAATTTAGCTCAAACAAATAGCCGGGCTGATTTCAATGGAGGCGGGAAGCAGATTTCCCTATAAACGTCTATATCCAGTTAATAAAAAGGAGAAAACTCAGTTCCAGCTCAGACTCCCATCCAACAAAACCACACACATCTATTTTCAAGTTCAGAGTTAATTTCAACCATCCATCATTCCCAAAACTAATATAAAATTAAACTGAACTTCTATAGAGTTCAACGTCATGTATTGAGGTCTGCAACATGCCAGTTCATAAAATACAGCTCTAGGTGATTAGTAGAAACTTTTCTTTATTGATTTTTTTACTTAATAGTGCACCTAAGACTCAAGTTTTAGCCTCACTCTATAGTGCTGTGTTGAAATATAAAATAGTATTATACACTAAATGAATGCTAAGCCCTAGCTATTTGGAAATGATTTCTCTTTTACTAAATGCATTTCACTGAACTAAAATAACAGTAAAAAAGTATTTCTTAAACCTACTTATTGCTAGAATTTAAAGCTACTATTTGTCTACAGAAGGTACGGCAAGGTACATACATGTAGTTTTGTTTACTGTTAAGGGGTGAATCTGGGTAGGCTGTATGTAAATCGTAACTTGGAGGCCAAGTTGAGCTTTTGGGCACACTGGCTACATTCCACAATACTAGTATTGCAAGAATAAGAAGCGCTGGATCCAAAAGTTGGTTCGACTTCATGAATGTTGAATGCAATTTGTGATGTAGAGCCTTGTGGCTCTGGTTAGGCTGCTTTATTCCATGAGGAGGTCTATAGGGGGTGTTTTGGATAAGACCGAAAGGGTAGAGTAGAAAGAGAGTGATACACTGATACTGAAGAGTTTGAGTAAATTTATTGTAACTAACTAACAGGTCAACAGGTTGTGGAGATTTAAAAGACTTTCTTCATCAGAGTGGAAATCAGAAAAAAGTTGGAGGTCACTGGATTCAAATAAAGTAAATTGTTGTAAAACTAGATATAATGTTGGAAAACTTCAAAACAACAGGCTTCGCAAGCTGATGAATCCTAAACGTGGAGGTCTATACAGTGTGTTTAGGATAAGACCAAAAGGGTAGAGTAGAAAGAGAGTGTTACACTGATACTAAAGAGTCTAAGTAAATGTATCATAACTATCCAACAGGCCAACATGTTGTGGAGATTTAAAAGACTTTCTTCATCAGAGTTGGAAATCTGAAAAAAGCTGGAGGTCTCTGGATTCAAATAAAGTAAATTGTTGGAAACCTAGATATGATGTTGGGAAATTTCAAAACAAACTTCACAAGCCCACTGTTTCAACATCTCCCCACATTTCCTCAAATTTCTATGCTGTGATTAAGGGGGCCTTTGAAACCCCAAAACCCACTGGCCTGTTGAATTGTTAAATAAGGCTAGCTATAGGCATCTAGCCTATGCATATGGCCAGCTTAAATGTACTTGGTCTCTTTACTAATAGTGTTGCAATCTCTTTCTATAGTATTATACAACTCATATCTGCCAATCAGTGTGAAGTATAGAGGAGGAAATGCAATGATTTGTGGGATGTTTCAAGCATGTCTTGACATAAATTCATTGTCAGAATGTGTATTCAGCCTGTCAGTGTTTGGGGCCCCTGGGGTCTGCAAGAGGAGCTTTTAGAAAAAAACAAAGGTAACTTGACGTAACTGCATCTTCCTTTGTAACCGTGACAGTGTTTCTTTTAATCTGGAATGTTACAATTGCCCTTACATTTGTAACATTTATTTTTAAAAAATGTGTGGCCAGCCTTAGGATGACAGCTCATTTTAAAGGTCAGGACCACATATTGAATTCTCCATTGGCTGTGATATCTAAATTGCTGTTTTTAGAATTGGAGATAAAATGCAATAGTTGAAAAATGTGGGCAAATGATTTTTTTCCCATAAAATAGCTGAAAAAATCAAGACCTAATGAGGCCTAGTGCCTCTGCTGATTATATCCACACAATGTGTATCTCCTCTAACATTTATCAAACAAGTTAAAACTAATAATCTGTTTATGTTTTCCAAGCTAGGCTTCCCGCCAAGATTTACAAAGTATCAAGAGAAATAGTTGTAATCATGTTTCAACTGCACAAATAAGAATTTGGACAAATATAGGTATTTATCAAACTTAATTAGAAACAAATATGAAGCAGTTAGAAACGCACTGAGCCACCAAACATATATCAAAGTAGTTTAAATTATTTTCAAGTTCAGTTAGCTTTACAACACACAGGACAGCTAGGAGACAAAGAGTTTGCAGATCATTAGTATGTACCGAATGATGTATAATTCAAGGTTTCCAATTTCTAGCAAATGAAGGGGGTTATATATTATGATTCTCTGTTATAACTACTACTATCACTCCTGATTCACATATTAGCTCGTAGAATGAAATTTAAATTTTTTTTTTAAGAGTATATTGAATCTTAACAAATTTTCTTTGCTTACACCTCCACTTTATGCTGTCAACAATAGTAAGAAGTGAATCTACTTTGCTCTGCAGACAACCCAGTAAGTCCTAGCCTGCGATCTGCTTTACGGGTCAGATTATCTTAGCATTAAAGCCCAATGGAACCTTCTCTAAAGCTAAATTCATTCCAGGTGCGTTGAAGCAAAATGTATGTATTTAAAATGTGTTTTCTTTAAAAATTAGTCACAACCTTATTAGAAAGGCCTTTCTCCTGTCAATATTCTGCAGAGTGGGACACTTATTCTCTGTTGGGAAGCAATGATCTCTTTGAAGAGGTCTGATTTGAGCCCCCCCCCTCTCCCTCCAGCCGAACCACAGGAAGAGTCATAGCTAGAACTTAAGCCAGAGCTCTCCAATAAGTAGGGATTGTGAGCTTTGCTGATTGCATGCAAGACCTCTGTAGAGAGGCCCACTCTGCAGTTGTTGGCAGGCTTTTCAGCTGTTAGGCCTGGTTTACACATATGCGTTTTTTGGTGCTTTTCGCAGAAGCGCACTACAGTTCATTTAACATGATTTCCTTTGGGATGTGTTCACATTTATGCTTTTTTCAGTTGCGTTTTTGGAAAATGTCTGGAACTTTTTTTTAAATGCAAAATGGTGCTTTTTTTTGCTTCTTCGGTTCAATAGATTTCAATAAAGAAGCTTCAGAAAAGCACGTAGCGCATTTTTAATTTGATTTTGCAGCGATTTGCATTTTTTAATCTGCCCAACAACAAATAGCCAAAAAAAAGCATAAAAATGAAAAACGCAAAATCTTTGTAAAATCACATGTGCAAAAACGCATAGCAAAAAGCACTGCAGAAAAGGTACGGATCAAAAGCAAACTGCATAGGTGTGAACCAAGCCTTTGTGCTTTAAAAAGTAAACAAACTATATGACTATAAGACTAGAGTTGAGCGAACACCTGGAAGTTCGGGTTCTGCTGGTCCGTCCGAACTTCGGGACAAAGTCCGGGTCCGGGTCCGGACGGAACCCGAACGATCGCACGGACTATATCAAACAAATGAAAAATTTCGTGTTTCCGAACCAAGTGTGGATACGTCAAACGAAAACTAGGCATGGAAAAGACGTCACGAAAAACGATACGCAAAAACGTGTACACTAAAATGTTTCTAAAACGCAAAAAGTAAAAATACGAAAAAAAACCGATAAACAACAACCCGTCTAATTTTTTACGTTTAGCGACGTTTTAGTTTAATTTTTACGCGATGCACGAAAAGACTTCGAAGAAATAACTTTAGATAACTTGGCTTCTTCGTTTTTTTTCGTGGTAAAACGTAAATTTTTTTTCAAGGTCTGTAAAAGGTTTTTG
>BLSH010355584.1:592007-630466 GCA_018402905.1 Glandirana rugosa | reverse complement strand
CGGTTTCATTTAAAGTGATACACACATTTTGCAGAACAGTGATATGGGTACTCCCGGCTTATTTATACTTTTTTGACACAGTTTGAAGATGATTTTAGAACAGTTCTATGGCCTCTAATGTTAATTAATACTTTTCAGACCCATTTTGAAGATGATCTCCATTTTTGCATTTTTTATGTTTTTATTTTTTAAAAAATATTTAAAGTTATTTCCCTGTCCCCATTTCTTTGTAGGGCACTTGTCCCGCCCTTACCCACATTTTCCTTCCTTTTGCAGACCTCTAGGACCTTCCTGGGCTTTTTTACAGCATTTTTAAGATTTTTCATTAAAATTACCAGAACCCCGGACCCGAACCCGGACTTTTTTTGAAAAGTCCGGGTCCGGGTCCCAGACACCCCAAAGTTCGGTACGGACCCGAACTTTACAGTCCGGGTTCGCTCAACTCTACTCATTGATTCTCCTCCTTACCAGGAAGGGGCCGATGAATCTAGGAGCCAGCTTCTTTGAGGGACATACCAACCTTAGATTGGCTGTAGACAACCAAACCTGGTCTCCTGGTTGCAGAATCAGTTCCCCTCTTCTTTTCCTGTCAAACTCCCTCTTGCTGTCCTCCTGGGCCTTTGCAATGGTCTCTTGTAACAGTAAGTTATTGCGGGAAAAGAAGTCCAAGGTATCCTGAACTGCAGGAACAGAGGATTCGGGAACAAGGTCAGGTAGGATGGTGGGGGGAAATCCATAATTGGCAAAGAACGGAGACTGTTGGGTGGCCGAGTGGTTGGAGTTGTTGTAAGCAAACTCCGCCAGGGGCAGCAATGTTACCCAATCGTCCTGAACAAAAGAGGTGAAGCACCGGATATACTGTTCCAGGGTCTGATAGGTGCGCTCGGTTTGCCCATTGGTCTGAGGATGGTAGGCAGAGTAAAAGGAGAGTTCAATTTGCAAAGTTTCACATAAAGCCTTCCAAAACTTGGAGGTGAACTGAACACCACGATCTGAGACAATATTCTTAGGCACACCATGGAGTCTCACAATTTCTTTGATAAAGACCCTGGCAGTCTCTGTGGCCGAAGGAGTATCCCTCAATGGGACGAAGTGAGCCATCTTTGACAGACAGTCCATGATGACAAAGATGGCGGTGCATTGGTTGGAGGGTGAAAGTTCAACTATAAAATCCATAGAAATCATCTTCCAAGGTCTGTCGGGTATGGGCTGAGGTTGAAGTAACCCCCATGCCTTGCTTCGGAAGCTTTTATTCTGAATACAGGTGGTGCATGCATTCGCATAAGCATGGCAATCCTTTTCCAGGCCAGGCCACCAGAATGAACGTTGCACCAGCTCAATGGTCTTGCGAATGCCAAAATGACCTGCCAGGGGATGGTCATGGCATACTTCTAGCACCTTAGTCCGAGTCCCTTCAGGTGCAAAGATCTGTTCATCCTTCCATAGGAATCCATCCCTGGTTTGTAAAGTGATTCCAGGGGGACCATGCAATCTTATAGAGGCAGATTGTAGTTGAGTTAGTAAACTGGTGTGCAGCAGCAAGAAGTTACCGGCTGGTAGAATGGTATCTGGCTCTGGGATGTCTCTTGGATCCTTTAAACATGTGTGACAACGCGTTGGGCTTGGTGTTCTTTGATCCGGGTC
The DNA here is from genome assembly GCA_018402905.1 of Glandirana rugosa. NCBI lineage: Eukaryota > Metazoa > Chordata > Amphibia > Anura > Ranidae > Glandirana > Glandirana rugosa. The sequence continues at coordinate 628,822 of BLSH010355584.1, read as the reverse complement.
TGTTCTAGATTTTTGTGATCTGTGTAGATCAGGATCGGGTGTGCTGCTCCCTCCAACAAGTATCTCCATTCTTCCGGGGCAGCGTTGATCGCTAACAACTCCCGATCCCCTACATCGTAATTCCTCACAGCAGGAGAAAGCTTTTGAGAGAAGAACACCACTGGGTGCGTCGCCTCCTTGAGGCCTTGGCGTTGGGACAGAATGGCCCCGATGGCGCTTTCAGAGGCATCTACTTCAACGATGTAGGGTAGGGTAGAGTCAGGATGGCTCAGAACAGGAGCGACTGTAAATCGCTTTTTTAATGTTTCAAAGGCAACTTGTGTTTCCTCAGTCCAGCAAAAACGGACACCCTACTTAGTAGCCCTGCATGATAGGGTGAATAATGGCCGAAAAGTTCTTAATGAATTTGCGATAGAAATTGGCGAAGCCCACAAAATGTTGTATTCCTTTCTTGTCAGTGGGAGCCAGCCAATCCAATATTGCTGCGACCTTCTGGGGATCCATCGTGTTTCCATTGGTAGAAATGATCAGACCCAGGAACTGGATACTTTGTCGCTCAAAGTCAAATTTCTCGGCCTTGGCATAGAGTCCATGCTCCCGACACAGCACACTCTTTACATGTCCCCGATGTACTTCTAATGACACAGAAAAAATCAAGATGTCATCTAAATAAACGACAACAAAGATGTCCAGGAAGTCCTTGAAGATGTCATTAATGAAGTACTGGAAGGTGGCCAGGGCATTGCAGAGGCCGAAAGGCATTACTAGATACTCAAAGTGTCCGTATCTAGTGCGAAAAGTGGTCTTCCACTCATCCCCTTCTCTTATACGGATCAGGTTGTAGGCTCCTCTTAAGTCAAGTTTGGTGAAAATGCATGATGATTTAAGTCTCTAAAACAGTTCAGGAACTAAGGGAAGAGGGTAGCAGTTCTTAATAGGCAGGCAGGCAGTGTTCTCGGCAGTAAGAAGATGAGAACACAATATTTCCAGTTTCCCAGTCAAATTGGGGGTTATGGCCCTGCAGCCAAGGTAGGCCCAGGATGACAGGAAATAGGGGGGATGAGATGGCATCCAAGCAAAGTAATTCTCGATGGTTGGTGGAGCTGATGGTCAGTATAGGTGGGGTCTCTTTGGTAACCAGTCCAGACTTAATGCGAGACCCATCCGCCAATAATACTGCGAGTTCTTGTTCCCTGGTTTGAAGTGGAATGTGCTGTTGCGTGGCAAAGGACTGGTCAATGAAACAGCTGCAAGCGCCAGAATCAATTATTTCGGTCACCGACACGCTTCTTCCCGGAAGCTGGAATGAGATAGGCAGAGTAACATGAGCTGAGCTGGCACACATGGCAGGCAAGGGTGACTGATCAGGAGAGGATAAGGCTAGACACTTACGCAGCTTAGTAGGATAGGCGCGCACAAAGTGACCCCCCCAGTATAGACATAGGTTATTCACACGTCTGCGTTGGCGCTCTTCCGGGGTCAGCGAGGTACGGATCAGACCCAACTGCATGGGCTCAGGAGCTTCTGGCATGGAGGATGTAGGACCTCTAGGAGCCGGAACAGGTGCCTTTGGCAGCATCCAGGTGGGGTGGAACGGCTGGGAAGATTTCTCTGCTCTGCGCTCCCTTAGGCGCAGATCAATCTGGATGAAAAGCTTGATCAGCACCTCCAGAGAGTTTGGGACTCCAACCCGGGCTAACTCATCCTTTAGACTTTCGGAGAGGCCCAGGTGGAACTGATGACAGAGGGCAGCATCGTTCCAATTGGTGTCAGCACTCCAGTGCCTAAAATCCATGACATAGTCCTCAGCCGCTCTGAGGCCTTGCTGGAGTGCATGCAGAGCTGCTTCAGCTGTGGCAGTCTTTTTCTGATCATCGTACAGCTGGGCCATGGTGTTGAAGAAGGTCTGCATTGAGTTAAGCTGGACATCGTTCCGTTCCAGTAGCCGATGCGCCCAAGACTGTGGCTCCCCCTGCAGGAGGGAGATGATGTATCCCACCTTAGTGGATTCCAAGGAAAAAGTCAGTGGCTGGAGAGCAAAATAGAGCTGGCAGGCATTTCGGAAATCTCTGAATTTACCCCGATCACCGGAAAAGTGTTCAGGGGTCGGCACCCGGGGCTCAGGAGGCAACATCATCACTGAGGGTCCGGAGGATGCACAGGCTTGGGTAGAGGAAGAAGCCATGTCAGAGGTCGGGTTGGATCCTGTTGCTGGAGAAGCCATGGACTGGACTTGATTCTCTAGCCGAGTGTACCCATCTTCAAGAGACTGTACAGCTTGCATCAAGGTTGCCAGGTGTCAGCAAATCTCATCCATCGGAGCAGGATCAGGCAGGCCGAGTCAGCAACGGGCGGGCAACAGCAGGCAAAAGGAGAAGGCAAAGGCAGGTCACAAGGCAAGCCGAGGTCAGGGCAGGCAGCGATCAGACAAGGTGAAGGACAATCCTGGTCAAGATCTCAGAAAGCAGATACAGGAACACAGGTAAACAGGAACGCAGAAGCTGCAGACCAAACAGCAATGTGCAAGTGCAGAAGCCCTGTTTAAATAGTGCTTCTGGCGCCAACATTGGTGACAACCACGCAAATTAATGCGTGTGTGCGCATGCGTGTGCACATTAGCGCGCGTGTGCGCCGGGATGAACGGATTGTCCCGTGGGCTTCCTGACACACACGGGGTGCTTGGTTCTCACAGTGGAACTAAAGCCAGACCACACAGGGCTGTGCAATCTGTTTGTTACATCCCACCCACCTGGCTCCAGCAAAAAGCTTTTTGTGGATAACATGTCTCCTGGAGAAGCCCAGAGGGCAAAACATGTTGGGAATTGTCATTCCAATACCATTATGAAATTAAGGACAACAAGATATATGTTAAGACTGTATATGGTTTTATATGGATATGCCTTTTAACATTTTTTCAATAAATAAATAAATAATGAAGAAGTTCACGTAAATTTGTATGTAGCACCTTTAACCACCTCTCGCCCGCACTATAGCCGAAATACGGCTACAGCACAGGCCTTAATTGCTGGGAGGGTGTCCATGTAAGTTCTCTCAAGCATGCTCTGTATGGGTGCCCCCTGCGGGTCGCACGTAGCACACTCTGTGATCACCGAGTCAATGAGAGTCGGCTGATCACAGATCGGAATAAGGGGCCGATCTCAGCCCCTTAATACATGATCAGCTGTCAGCCAGTGACAGCTGATCACATGATGTAAACAGAAGTTCGGTAATTGCCGTGAGGAGAAAAAGAAAGCCAATCATGGGGTTTTGTCAGAGGGACATTGGTCCCGAACATGGAGAGCCGTTGCCGCCGCCGCCTCATCTGTGCCCACCAGTGCCACCTGCCAGAGCCCACCAGTGCCACCTGCCAGTACATATCAGTGCTGCCAGTCAGTGCCCAAGAGTGCCACCTATCAGTGCCCACCAGTGCTGCTAATCGGTGGTAATCAGTGACTCATCATCAGTGCCACCTATCAGTGCTGCCTATCAGTGTCAACTACCAGTGCCCATCAGTGTTCATCAGTGCCACCCATCAGTGCCCATCACTGCCACCTATCAGTGTCCATTAGTGTCACCTATCAGTGCTGCCTATCAGTGTCACCTACCAGTGCCCATCAGTGTCCTTCAGTGCTGCCCATCAGTGCAACCACTCAGTGACACCTATCAGTGTCCATTAGTGTCACCTATCAGTGCCCACCAGTGCCGCCTTATCAGGGCCCATCAGTGCATCCTATCAGTGCCCATCAGTGCAGCCTCATCAGCACACATCAATAAAGGAGAAAAATTACCTGTTTGCAAAATTTTATAACAAACTTTAAAACTGTCTCTTTTACAAAATTTTCCGTCTTTTTCCGTTTTTTAGCAAAAAATAAAAAAACCCAGCAATTATTAAATACAGCCAGGTCCATAAATATTGGGACATTGACAGAATTCTAATCTTTTTGGCTCTATACACCACCACAATGGATTTGAAATGAAATGAACAAGATGTTCTTTAACTGCAGACTTTCAGCTTTATTTGAGGGTATTTACATCCAAATCAGGTGAATGGTGTAGGAATTACAACAGTTTGTATATGTGCCTCCCACTTTTTAAGGGACCAAAAGTAATGGGACAATTGGCTGCTCAGCTGTTCCATGGCCAGGTGTGTGTTATTCCCTCATTATCCCATTTACAAGGAGCAGATGTTCATTTCAAGTCTGCCATTTGCATTTGGAATCTGTTGCTGTCAGCTCTCAATATGAGATCCAAAGAGCTGTCACTATCAGTGAAGCAAGCCATCATTACACTGAAAAAAACAAAACAAACCCATCAGAGAGATAGCAAAAACATTAGGTGTGGCCAAATCAACTCTTTGGAACATCCTTAAAAAGAAAGAACGCACCGGTGAGCTCAGCAACACTAAAAGACCCGGAAGACCACGGAAAACAACTGTGGTGGATGACTGAAAAATTCTTTCCCTGGTGAAGAAAACACCCTTCACAACAGCTGGCCAGATCAAGAACACTCTCCAGGAGGTAGACGTATGTGTGTCAAAGTCAACAATCAAGAGAAGACTTCACCAGAGTGAATATAGAGGGTTCACCACAAGATGTAAACCATTGGTGAGCCTCAAAAACAGGAAGGCCAGATTAGAGTTTGCCAAACAACATCTAAAAAAGCCTTCACAGTTCCGGAACAACATCCTATGGAGAGATGAGACCAAGATCAACTTGTACCAGAGTGATGGGAAGAGAAGAGTGTGGAGAAGGAAAGGAACTGCTCATGATCCAAAGCATACCACCTCGTCAATGAAGCATGGTGGTGGTAGTGTCATGGCGTGGGCATGTATGGCTGCCAATGGAACTGGTTCTCTTGTATTTATTGATGATGTGACTGCTGAAAAAAGCAGCAGGATGAATTCTGAAGTGTTTCGGGCAATATTATCTGCTCATATTCAGCCAAATGCTTCAGAACTCATTGGATGGCGCTTCACAGTGCAGATGGATAATGGCCCGAAGCATACTGCGAAAGCAACCAAAGAGTTTTTTAAGGGAAAGAAGTGGAATGTTATGCAATGGCCAAGTCAATCATCTCACCTGAATCTGATTGAGCATGCATTTCACTTGTTGAAGACAAAACTGAAGGGAAAATGCCCCAAGAACAAGCAGGAACCGAAGACAGTTGCAGTAGAGGCCTGGCAGAGCATCACCAGGGATGAAACCCAGCATTTGGTGATGTCTATGCATTCCAGACTTCAGGCTGTAATTGACTGCAAAGGATTTGCAACCAAGTATTAAAAAGTGAAAGTTTGATTTATGATTGTTAATCTGTCCCATTACTTTTGGTCCCTTAAAAAGTGTGAAGCACATATACAAACTGTTGTAATTCCTACACCCTTTACCTGATTTGGATGTAAATACCCTCAAATTAAAGCTGAAAGTCTGCAGTTAAAGCACATCTTGTTTGTTTCATTTCAAATCCGTTGTGGTGGTGTATAGAGCCAAAAAGATTAGAATTGTGTCGATGTCCCAATATTTATGGACCTGACTGTACCACCAGAAGAAAGCTCTATTTGTGGGGAAAAAATTATAAAATTTTCATTTGGGCACAGTGTTGCATGACCACGCAATTGTCATTCAAAGAGTGACAGCGTTGAAAGATGAAAATTGGCCTGGGCAGGAAGGGGGTTTAAGTGCCCAGTAAGCAAGTCGTTAAAGTCCCGATATTCTTTCCTTGACTGCTTTGTAGTATGGGATGTGGTGCTGTATTTTGATGGTAATTTATCCACACTAATAATTCACATTTGCATTGCTCCTCCCAACAGCCAGCCCACTGCTTGCATCAAGGCAGAGGGCTCTTGGGAGCAATACTGAGTCAGGGTGCTGTGATGTATTAAGAAGCTATATATGTAACCCTGATGGCCCCTCCCACAAGTCGTGATCTGTCTGTTTTTTTTAGCACAGAGACCTAGTGATGACATCACTGGGTGTAAAATAAGGTACTCTATGTAATGAATACAGAAAGGTTTTATTTAAAATTGACATTAGCATGCTGATGAAGGGGGAGGATGAACAAGAGAAGGGAAATATATACAGATTAAACTTTAGCTTTACCTACTTTTGATTTTTATCATCATGGGCACTTGCAAAACAATGATAACAACAATAACAGCAAATAATGTATTAACCTTTTATAGTAAATCAAGTATAATATCTCTATTAGGTCTGTCGCTGTAAACCCCTTTGCAGTCGTAGACATCTTTTCTATTTAAGCCAAAGATTATTAGCAAGCTTGGTAACCATAATAGTACCTTGCTTTGGATATATTGTTGATCCCTTGCCTTGTGAATGCATTAACAGTGTTTGTAATTCTAGGTAGATCAGAGCCAGGGTCGTTAATTAAATTTTCCAAAACAATGCTGCTGGATCTGTACAAAGAACAATTTCCAGAAGAATTCCTCCTAATTTGTGAGTTCAAACTTCAAAGAAGAAGTGTACCACAAATCCACACACAGAATATGTCAGTGCTGTGAAATATTTGCTGCAAATCAGCAATTTAGTTTGAAAAAGACGATTGAAAAAGTCATTGAGTCAGTTAATTACAGTTTCTTTTTGTCACGTCAGGAACTTCACAAAAGGAAATATTCATGAGCATTTTACACTTCTTTAGTTTAATGGGGCAAGTTGAATATTTAGAAAAGCTAATGCAAAGATTTAGTTAATGTATTGTGTTCTGGAAAGCTGCATTGCAGGAATCACCAGGAAAGAACAGGCAAGAGCTTTGGTAAGGAAAAAAATCAAGCTTCCTGAATCAAGCTGATTTTTTAAAAATGGCTTATTTAACAATAAGGCCAAATGTTCTGTAAGTCATAGCCAATGAGTAGATAATCAGGCACATTGTTTAATTTGCTTGAACTGCGATTAATTTCTGATTGGTGGCTACAGATTGCAGCGCAAATGCACCTGGAACTGTCATGCAGAGTTCTGGGGTAAAACATATTTGAAACAATAAGGCATCAATGAAGGGTGAAAAGAGACAAATGGAAATTAGGATCAAATTTAAATATTTTTTCAAATAAAGCATGGCATGTAAACATAGCAAAATAGTATATTTTTCATTTGGAATAACAAGTACACAAATCATATTAATGCGTTTTAGATTTCAACCTGAGGGTGCCAGCTCATGAGAAAATTTTTGTTTTTGAACCTGGATATATTCTTATAATTTCTTAAATAGCAGACTAACAGACACCATAAAGTCCTGACCAGGAAAAAAAATACCCAAATGTTGTTACAAATCCAAATAGATAAAGAGATAAGTATCCAAACACCTTTTAATACACAAACCATACAGCTTATGCATTTGTTTCTACTGTCTTACAGAGGGTAAGTCACCGTGTTCAGATTAATTGTAATCTACTGCTCAGACTTGGAATGTGTAAAAGTACATATGTATATATTGTTTGTGTGTCTGCTATTCACTGATTGAAGAAAGACATTGAAGAAGTTAAAGAAGTTAAAGAGTCAGAATAGAAATATGAGAGCTTCCATTTCTAACTTGAAGTGGTAAGTTTCGGGGCTGCCATCCTTATACTTGTGCCAATTTTTAGTCACTGAACTGACTGTTTTTGAATATGCCCATGTGAGACATCTGGTAACTCACAAAAAGTTTTATCCGAGGCAGCACCTGATTAAATAGTTACATAAGGATATGGATAACAGTCCTGATGCCAGCATCAACAATTCATTGAAATGACATCTTCCATATTTTTTTGTGATGGGTTTCTTTTAGGCTGCCCATGCACAAAGCAGATCTGTTTTTTTTAATCCAGCAAAATATTCATGATCTCTTGTAATCAAGTGAAAGCAATCTTAAGTCCATGCCTGGATGATTATTTTAGATGTGTTTTTTATAAGGCATAAACTGAGTGCCTAATTATTGCAAGTGCCAATCTAATTCAGCCATTCTCAACAAGGGTTCTATAAAACCTTAGGGTTCCTCCAACGGTTGCTAGGGGTTCCTTGATGAGCTGTGGCCAATTTACCTAACATTTGATAGGGTCTGCATAGTTCCAGTGCCAATGCCACCTGGAATAGTCATAGCATGACACCAATTATCTTTTTAGCTAACTGATTCTGACCATCACTGCGGGGCATTCTTCGCACTGACCACCAATATAAGAGGCATTTCCCACTGTCCCCTGATGAATTGTTTTTATCAGGGATACCCCAGACCTGAAAAGTATTTCAAGGGTAAAAATGTTTTACGAAAGACTACTCTAGTCTGACTTGTGTTGGTTCGTTTGAAAACATTGCTTAGGGCAGGATGTTATTATAACAAATCTAAATGGATATGCATAAAAAAGTCTTATTTGAACATATCTCCAATAATTTTGCCATAAAATGTCACATGAATACATTTTTATTATGTTTAATGATGTATGTAATTTCATCTTGTCTGTAATGTGTAATTTTGCACAGTAGTGCATACATTGACAGTGCTATGAATGTATACCATGTCATACAATTTGAGTATGCACACATTTAAACTCTATTTTAATTGAGAAAGATAACAAAGATTTTAACAAAACCCCTTACCAATTTTAGCTGTTGGGTTCTGTTGATATCCAGGCAGGTCAGTGCAGTCATTTCCTGAGACTCACTGATAAGTGAGAAGATGTACTTTACTTAGCATTAGTCTCAGAGCTGCAATGATGGAAACACAGTATCCTTAGCACCCCAGTAGAGGAATGGCTAAATTACTACTAAACATAAAAAGGCTCCTCCAGAAAACTTAGCATAGCATACTGGGGATTTCTAAATTTTACGTCTGTGCAGACATCAGGTAAAAACTGTAAGCCAATCACCAAACAGTAAATTACATTTCTGTACACTTTATGTGCACATACTGCATAGAGAACACCACTAAAATTATGTTTTCATGCTTGCAAAGAAGCAACTTTAATTTTTTAGCAGTTATAGGAAAGCATAGCTGGCTGAAGAATTAAATCAAAAGGTAATTTAAAAAAAATTGAACGACTTGTGCTGAAAATATGTATTCTTTCTCGTTATTTGCAGGAGTGAAGATTTCCTTTAAAGAACAGTTCTACCTTTATATAAATTGGCTCCAAGTGCCACCTCTACCCTCTCCATCCCATAGATATGCCTTTCTACTCCACTTTTCTTTCTACTGGAAACAAACTCAACTGGAACAAATCTAGGGCCACAGCTTTGTTAACAAATTCCATTAAACACAAACCACATCACACGTAATTATATATATACAGTAATTCTGTGCAAATCACAGGCACTGAATATTGTAAACTTTTTAATAAAGTATAATCAAAACTTCTAAAGCTGCTGTAACTATAATGTGAATCACATTAATCAAATTCAATAGATAATATACAGTATCTCACAAAAGTGAGTACACCCCTCACATTTTTGTAAATATTTTATAATATAATATATATAATTATATAATATAATATATTATATATATTATATATATATAATATATATAATATTATATATATATAATATATATAATATTATATAATTATATATAATTATATATATATATTATATAATATATATAATTATATAATAAAATTTATAATATATAATTTCATGTAACAACACTGAAGAAATGACACTTTGCTACAATGTAAAGTAGTGAGTGTACAGCTTGTATAACAGTGTAAATTTGCTGTCCCCTCAAAATAACTCAGCACACAGCCATTAATGTCTAAACCGCTGGCAACAAAAGTAAGTACACCCATAAGTAAAAATGTCCAAATTGCGCCCCAATTAGCCATTTCCCTCTCTGGTGTCATGTGTCTCATTAGTGTTACAAGAGTTCAGGTGTGAATCGGGAGTAGGTGTGTTAAATTTGGTGTTATCACTCTCTCATACTGGTCCCTGGATGTTCAAGGTGGCACCTCATGGCAAAGAACTCTCTAAGGATCTGAAAAAAAGAATTGTTGCTCTACATAAAGATGGCCTAGGCTATAAGAAGATTGCTAAGACCTTGAAACTGAGCTGCAGCACGATGGCCAAGACCATACAGCAGTTTAACAGGACAGGTTCCACTCAGAACAGGCCTCGCCATGGTCGACCAAAGAAGTTGAGTGCACATGCTCAGCATCATATCCAGAGGTTGTCTTTGGGAAATAGACTTATGAGTGCTGCCAGCATTGCTGCAGAGGTTGAAGGGGTGGAGGGTCAGCCTGTCAGTGCTCAGACCATACACCGCACAATGCATCAAATTGGTCTGCATGGCTGTTGTCCCAGAAGAAAGTATCTTCTAAAAATAATGCACAAGAAAGCCTGCAAACAGTTTGCTGAAGACAAGCAGACTAAGGACATGGCTTACTGGAACCATGTCCTGTGGTCTGATGCGACCAAGATAAACTTATTTGGTTCAGATGGTGTCAAGCATGTGTGGCGGCAACCAGGTGAGAAGTACAAAGACAAGTGTGTCTTGCCTACAATTAAGCATGGTGGTGGGAGTGTCATGGTCTGGGGCTGCATGAGTACTGCCGGCACTGGGGAGCTACAGTTCATTGAGGGAACCATGAATCCCAACATGTACTGTGACATACTGAAGCAGAGCATGATCCCCTCCATTTGGAGACTGGGCCGCAGGGCAGTATTCCAACATGATAATGACCCAAAACACACCTCCAGGATGACCACTGCCTTGCTAAAGAATCTGAGGGTAAAGGTAATGGACTAGCCAAGCATGTCTCCAGACATAAACCCTATTGAGCATCTGTGGGGCATCCTCAAACAGAAGTTGTAGGAGCGCAAGGTCTCTAAAATCCACCAGCTCCATGATGTCCTCTCCAGGACTCCAGTGGTAACCTGTGAAACTCTGTTGAACTCCATGCCCAAGAGGATTAAGGCAGTGCTGGAAAATAATGGTGGCCACACAAAATATTGACACTCTGGGTCCAATTTGGACATTTTCACTTAGGGGTGTACTCACTTTTGTTGCCAGTGGTTTAGACATGAATGGCTGTGTGCTGAGTTATTTTAAGGGGACAGTAAATTTACACTGTTATACAAGCTGTACACTCACTACTTTACATTGTAGCAAAGTGTCATTTCTTCAGTGTTGTCACATGAAAAGATATAATAAAATATTTACAAAAATGTGAGGGGTGTACTCACTTTTGTGAGATACTGTATATATAATTGATGTAATTAACAATAGAGTCAATTCATTAAGATACTATAAAAAGTGCACAGATTGGCAAGTATATAAATGCAGTCCATATTGTAAAGTGCAATTAATCAATAAATATATAGTTCATACTGTGATTAATCCATATTCACCATGTGACTGTTTTCCAAAAACACTCTTAAATGTGATCCAAGTATCCTGCTTTGATCATCATGCTGCTTCCTCATTGAAGCTCCAAAAGGGGAAGCTCCACTTGTTTACTTCATCCCCCCTTACGCTGCCACACAATTGGGACCTTTCGGGGGGGGGGGGGGTACCTGTTTTTGACAGGTACCCATCCTCACTTTCTGGAGACCTCGTTGCAGCAAGGTCCCCCGGAAGTTCTGCCGCCCTCCTCCTTCCTCAGTCGCCGAGCCATTTAGAAAGTACAGCGATTCGCGCATGCGTAGTAGGGAACTGGCTGTGAAGCTGCAAGGCTTCACTGCTGGTCTCCCTTCCTTACATGGAATGGTGGCAGCAGCACCTGATACCTGAATGAAGAATTGTGGGATCCCTGGACAGGTAAGTGTCCTAATATTAAAAGTCAGCAGCTAAAGTATTTGTAGCTGCTGACTTTTATTTTTTTCTGAAGGACACTGGATAACAAAAGGCAAAACTTTATTTTTAGTTTTGGATAGAATAGAGTCATATTAAAACATCTGTCCAGTTTTTATTGCTGTTCTGGCTACCCTGGGGAAAACCATGGATTCCCTCTCTCCTGAGGAATTTCCTCTCACTTCCTGTTCAGCTATGGGACAGGAAGTGAAAACAGAAAATTGTATACTCACGTTTCCATAATTTTCCTGTAGCATCTTCATGGCAGCATACAATGGGTTGTGGCTCTGCTCCCACAACCTGATAGGACTGGTTAGCTATAAATCAAAGACAGACCCGGCTCGCAGCATTCTCTGTAAATCTCACCAATTGGGTGGAAATCTATATGCTGCCATGAAAATGCACCAGGAAAAGCAAATTACGGAAAGGTGAGTATGCAATTTTCCATTTTCCTGATGCATCATGGCAGCATACAATAGGAACTAACTCGCCATACAGGAGGGTGCAAAAAACATTTAGGAATGGTCAGTAGCGTAGGTATGCACAACAAATTTTCCAAATTTACTGTTGTGAACTGAGCTGGGTTCACCTAATAAAAAGCATAATGAAGGTGTCCTGGGAGGACCATATTGCTGACTTGCAAATAGCCTCAGGAGACACTTGGCACTGCTCTGTCCACAGAGCTGGCACTGCCCTGGTTGAATGTGCTTTTAAGTCTTCTGAAACAGGAAGAAGGTCTTGTGAAAAGAGTAGGCTCTTTTAATTACATCAACAATCTAGGTGCTGACTGTACGTGTTGATGCTGACAGACCCTACCTAAACCCATGCTGGAACCAAGCACAGATTTTAACTTTCCCGAATGAAAAGGTAGCAGCCAAGCAGGTCATCAGAGTTAGATCAGCATCCAGGGGATCTGGTTCTCCTGCTTCACCAAAGAAAGATAATAAATTGACTTCCTGGTTAAAGTGGAAGGAAAAAAGACACCTTAGAGATAAAAGTGGTCTGAGGGTTTTAGGACTATTCTATCTGGGTAGAACTTTAGAACAAAGCCTGCAGCTCTGACACTCTTTTTTTCAGAGGTTGTAGCAACCAGAAATATGGTCTTCAGGATTAGATTGCAGAGTGTAGCTAATTCTGTAGGATAGAAATGAGGCCTTGATAGAACTGAGGACCATAAGCAAGTGCCAATTAAGGAACAATGGTTTCCTGGCAGGTCTATAACTTCATGCAAACCTTTTAAGAATTTCATCACTAAAGGGTTAAGGGCTGCTTTAACCCCTGTAAGTGCGGACAAGGCTGAACTTATTTGAACCTAGACCCCTGTCCAGCCCCAGTTGTAAATACTGCAAAACCTTGGCTGGTTTTGGTGATAGGCGACTCCAGGCTTTTGCTGCGTGAGATGTGCAAATTTTACCCATATTCTCTGGTAAGTCTTATTCATGGAGACCTCTCTGGCTTGACACAAAGTAGCCACCCTTGACTTGGTAGCCTCCACCTCTCAACCTCCATGCCATCAAAATTCGTCTTTTGGGGCTGTATGACAAAACTGGCCAAGAAAGCGCAGATTTGTCATTACAAGCAGAGGCAGTGGCGACTCAATGCTGAACTGTAGGAGAGACAGACACCACAGCCTCCTCAGCCAAACTGGTATAATTGCAATTATCGATACTGGAAGTTCCACTGACAGCCTAAGAATTCTATCCTTCCACTGCTGTCTAGGCACAGTACAACTCTTGTTCTTCTTATAAAAGGAGTGAATGACAGAAGGGCTTTGAACACTGCTCCCAGTTTGAGAGCATTCAATACAATGCTGAACATCCCATGACCTTGAGCAGCCTGCTCTTTGAAATGCATTCGACAACTTTTCTGGCTGGGGGTTGAAGGTGATAATGTTGCATTTAAAAACAACAATTGGTCAGTTAAAAAGAACCAAGGATACTCAGGCAATGTTCTGCTGGAAGAGACTTCGCTGCCAAAGCACCTTTGACTTTCTCTATCAGAGGATGGATCTTCCCTTGTGGAAGATGTACTGAATTTTTCTATGTATCCAAAAATGCTCCCAAGAACCTCATTAGTTGGGCTGGGCAGAGGAAGTTCTTCTCCAATGAATTAGCTATCAACATTTTGTAGATTGTGTAGCAGAGCATCCTGATGCTGAATAGGCATCTCCCCCAATTGCTAGCTGGAATAAGGATGCCGTCTGAGTAGTGGTGCATTCTCATCCCTCTTCCTATTGCAGACAGTAGGACCTTTGTGAATGTCCTGGGGGAGGTGGACATACTGAAGGGGAGGCACCGAAACTGGTAGTGTAACTAAAATGCAGGGTGGATTGGGGCATGTAGGTGTCTGATAAACCTACAGAGAGTATCCAATCTCCAAGAATTATCAATAATATAATTAATTGGAGGTTCTCTATCTTGCACAACTCAACCTTTCTGTGCTTGTTGCATTTTTTCAAGTTTATCACTGGGCACAGATTGCCTGATTGACAAACAGACAAAATAAGTGAACAGCATATGGAAAGCGGAAAATGCTGACACTTATTCCAAAGCTTGTTTAAAGCTTTCTTTGACAGGCCTGCATCACCAGAAAGGGCCTACAACCATATAGCTCATTTAAAGGCTGTACAGGAAGGACCACCCAGGAGAGGCTGAACGTGGCTGGGGGGACAATCAGTAAGGGATACCTCACAACTCCAGTTCTGATCAGGTGAGGACAAAAAAGGAGAATGCTGCAAGCCGGGTCAGTCTTTGATTTTTAGCAATCTTCTGATAGCCTAGGCCAGGGGACCTCAAACTATGGCCCTCCAGTTGTTCAGGAACTACAATACCCATCATGCCTAGTCATGTCTGTGAATGTCAGAGTTTTACAATGCCTCATGGGATGTGTAGTTCCGCAACAGTTGGAGGGCCATAGTTTGAGGATACCTGGCCTAGGCCATATTTATATAGAGAAACAATTATTTTTTTTTTCAGACCCTCAGAGAGTTCTTTGCCATGAGGTGTCATGTTGAACTTCCAGTAACCAGTATGAGACAGTGAGAGCAATAACACCAAATTTAACACACCTGCTCCCCATTCACACCTGAGACCTTGTAACACTAATGAGTCACATGCCACTGGGGAGGGAAAATGGCTAATTGGGCCCAATTTGGCCATTTTCACTTAGGGGTGTACTCACTTTTGTTGCCAGCGGTTTAGACATTAATGGCTGTGTGTTGAGTTATTTTGAGGAGACAGCAAATTTACACTGTTATACAAGCTGTACACTCACTACTTTACATTGTGGCAAAGAGTCATTTCTTCAGTTTTGTCACTTGAAAAGATATAATAAAATAGTTACAAAAATGTGAGGGGTGTAGTCACTTTTGTGAGATACTGTATATACAGCTGTGCTCATAAGTTTACATACCCTGGTAGAATTTATGATTTCTTGGCCATTTTTCAGAAAATATGAATGAGAACACAAAAACTGTTCTTTCACTCATGGTTAGTGTTTGGCTGAAGCCATTTATTATCAATCATCTGTGTTTACTCTTTTTAAATCATAATGACAACGGAAACTACCCAAATGACCCTGATCAAAAGTTTACATACCCCAGTTCTTAATACCATGTATTGCCCCCTTTAACATCAATGACAGCTTGAAGTATTTTGTGGTATTTGTGGATGAGGCGCTTTATCTTCTCAGATGGTAAAGCTGCCCATTCCTCTTGGCAAAAAGCCTCCAGTGCCTGGAAATTTTTGGGCTGTCTTGCATGAACTGCACATTTGAGATCTCCCCAGAGTGGCTCAATGATATTGAGGTCAGGAGACTGAGATGGCCACTCCAGAACCTTGACTTTATTCTACTGTAGCCAATGACAGGTCGACTTGGCCTTGTGTTTTGGATCATTGTCATGTTGGAATGTCCAAGTATGTCCCATTCGCAGCTTCCTGGCTGATGACTGCAAATGTTCCTCCAGTATTTTTTGATAATATACTGAATTCATCTTGCCATCAATTTTGACCAAATTTCCTGTGCCTTCGTAGCTCACACATCCCCAAAGCATCAGCAATCCACCTCCGTGTTTCACAGGCCTTGTTGACTCCTTTCCAAATGTAGAGTTTATGGTTGTGGCCAAAAAGCAAAATTTTGGCCTCATCACTCCAAATTACTTTGTGCCAGAAGGTTTGAGGCTTGTCTCTGTACTGTTTGGCATATTGTAAGCGGGATACTTTGTGACATTTGCGTATTAATGGCTTTTTTCTGGCGACTCAACCATGCAGCCCATCTTTTTTCAAGTGCCTCCTTATTGTGCATCTTGAAACAGCCACACCACAGTTTTCAGAGAGCCCTGCAGTGATTTGTGGGTTTCTCTTTGCATCCCGAACAATTTTCCAGGCAGTTATGGCTGAAATTTCAGTTGGTCTACCTGACCGTGGTTTGGTTTCAACAGAACCCCTCATTTTCCACTTCTTGATTAGAGTTTGAACACTGCTGATTGGCATTCTCAATTCTTTGTATATCTTTTTATATCCCTTTCCTGTTTTATACAGTTCAACTACCTTTTCTCGCAGATCCTTTGACAATTCTTTTGCTTTCCCGATGACTCAGAATCCAGAAACGTCAGTGCATCACTGGATGAAAGATGCAAGGGTCTGTCAGGAGTGCAGAAACTCATTAACCTTTTATACACACACACTAATTACAAGCAAACAGATCACAGGTGAGGATGGTTACCTTTAATAGCCATTCAAACCCCTTTGTGTCAACTTGTGTGCATGTTATCAGGCCAAAATCATCAGGGTATGTAAACTTTTGATCAGGGTCATTTGGGTAGTTTATTTTGTCATTATGATTTAAAAAGAGTAAACACAGTTGATTGATAATAAATGGCTTCAGCCAAACACTAACCATGAGTAAAAGAATTTTTTTTTGTTCTTATTCATATTCTCTGAAAAATGGCCAAGAATTCATAAATTCTGCCAGAGTATGTAAACGTATGAGCACAACTGTATATATATATATATATATATATATACACAGTATATGCGTTTTTTGCCCTTTTATAATTTTCATAGCACCTTAATGGATTCATTTTTTTATTTATATATACTATATACATTATCGATTGTTTTATTTATTTTGCTGCCACATAAGGGTAAGCACTGTACGAGTGTAAACTGTTGGCGATATATAAATCCTGTATAATAATATTGTATACTGTGAGCAACTGAACAGTCTCACTATAGCCTGAATCACTGTCCTAACTGTACATGCCAAACAGGCATTCCATGAGTTGAATCGCAGGAGTCTTCAAGGTCAGAACCTGCAACTGAGCACTACATTAAATAGTTCTCCATGTCCACTTCACACCACATAACCAAATCAGATAATATTACTATACACATTTTAAATATTTAACCACTTCAATACCGGGCACTTAGAACGCTTCCCGCCCAGACCAATTTTCAGCTTTCAGTGCTGTTGAGCTTTGAATGAAAATTGCGCGGTCGTGCGACGCTGTGCCAAAACAACATTTTTATCATTTTGTTCCCACAAATAGAGCTTTCTTTTGGTGGTATTTGATCACCCAGCGTTTTTTTTTTTTTTGCGCTACAAATAAAAAAAAAGAAAATTTTGGAAAAAAAAAAGTTTTTCTTTGTTTCTGTCACAAAACTTTGTATAAGTACATTTTCTCCATCACTGACGGGCACTGATGTGGCTACACTGATGAGGCTAGACTGACAGGCACTGATGAGGCAGTACAGATTGGCACTGATGAGGTGGCACTGATAAGGTTGCATGGATGATGGGGCACATATAAGCAACACTGACGGGCACTGATATGCAGCACTCATAGGCACTGATAGGTGGCACTGGGCACTGCTGGGCACTGATAGGTGGCACTGCTGGGCACTGATAAGTGGCGCTGCTGGGCACTGATAGGTGGCACTGATAGGTGGCAATGGTGGGCACTGATAGGTGGCACAGGTGGGCACTGATAGATGGCACAGGTGGGCACTGATAGGCAGCACAGGTGGACTCTGGTGCATGGCATTGGTGGGCACTAGTGCATATAGCACTGTTAGGGATGGAGCTGGCAGGCATCATATATGGGCGCAGTGCCATCCCTACAGTGCACTGTATTGCCCTTACCTGATGGTCTAGTGGGGGCTCCCTGGTGGTCCCTGGGCGGCCTCCTAATTGTCTCCCTGGTGGTCCTGGGTGGCCTCCTAATGGTGTTCCTGGGGGGGCTCCCTGGTGGTCCTGGTGGTCCTGGTCGGCTCCCTGGTGGTCCAGTGTGGCGATCCTGAGGGGGGCTGCACTGATAAACGTTTAGCGCAGCCCCCCCCCATCAGGAAAGCAGCCGATCGGCTCTCCACTGCATTGTCATTCCAAAATTGAAAAAAGCTATTGCTTCACTTTAGGTACATGCTCTGGTCCCATTGTGTACTTAAAAGTGGAGTATGCCTGTAGACAGCTTCTTTATTAGGGACTATGGAGAAAACGTTGTGGATGCACAGTACACTGTAGCTTGCAGGCTCAGTAAAATGGCTGCATCAGCCTGAGCCATTCAGATGGTGGAGAAGACATGTTCAGTACGTAGCTGAGCTTGATGCGAGTGGGGTAGTGTAGGGAAAGGTACTGTTGGGGACAGTACTAGTGATAGGGAAAGGTTCCTGACAAGGAGGGATAGTGTAAGGTCTCATCTCTCTGGATACCTTCCTCACTGGGAATGAGACAGCCAGGCCGCATTCTGTCCCCTCTCAACAGACGCTGTTGGTTCTGCTGGAGCCTGCCTCTCCAGCTTATTGGAAACTGTGAGTGTGCCTGTCTGGGTAGTGGTCTATTGTGAACTGTTGCTGCATTACTTAAATACAAGTTTTATGAGGCATGGCTTAGCGATGGTGGCGTAGAGACATCTCTTGCTGGAGCTCTGCACAGACAGGAGCTGAGAACTGCCAGTTAGACTGTGCAGACACAACGCTCTTCCATGACTGGAGACCGCAGACACCCACAGGCTTCTGGGGAACCAAGGGGAGGTGAGATCGCCCACTACTTTCAACGGCAGCACACCGTTACATCACCTGCAGTTGTGGCCAAGATGGCGCCGCCACCACAACAAGTAAGAAAGCCTCACAGACAGGGGCCATGGCTGCAGGGGAATTGTCTATGGAGGCAGATTGTCCGCTCTCCCCCATCATATCCCCAGTTCTCCCATGCATAGACTCACAGCCTGACTCTGGGCACACAATGCAGGCGGATGGCAGGTCTGAGGATGTCCTTCAAGAGATAGTAGCAGATTTGCCAATTAAGCAAGACCTCCAGGCAATGGCTAACTCCATAGTAAATACTCTCTCCCAGGAGCTGCACGACCTCTACCAATAGGTGGACACTGTGAAGGAGCGGGTGTTCTCTTCAACTTCTACAGATGTCCACCTCACTACCTTGGAGACTGAGCACCAGGCCATCAGTCGCCATCTCACTGATGTCCACTTGAGGCTGGATGATGGGGAGAACCGCAGCAGAAGAAACAACCTGCCTTTACTCATCATCCCTGAAGCTACCATGGGACTGGACCTCCGCGCCATGGTGGTGGCGATCCTGAATCAGATCTTGGGTAAACCCCATACTGCCGAGCTCAAGCTTGACAGAGTTCATCATGTTCCAGGCCCCAGGGCACCCTCTTCATCTCAACAGGGACAGGCTCTCCCAACTATGCCTCAGGACGTTCTCTGCAGGGTCCATTTTTTCACTATCAAGGAGGAGATTATACTCCTGGCCTGGTCAAAGGGCCCTACTGACTTTGATGGTGCTTCCAATCGGATTTACTCTGATGTTTCCAGGCAAACGCGAGAAATGCCGGGGCTCCTGTGCCCCCTTCTCGACGTAATCCATGAGGTAGAGGCAACTTACCGCTGGGGTCACCCATTCCATCTGTTAGTGAGGAAGCAGGGAACTAAATTCTTTCTACGTTCCCCAGACCGGCTTACTGAACTGTTCAGCTTCCTGGATAGACCCGCTGTCAGCGTCCCCAACTGATTTGACTATTTACTCACCCAGGAAGCCATTAGCCCACCCATATCAAGGCTGCAACGGATCAGATGACCTTGAACCTGTACCTCTAGTTTAGAGGCCCCCAGATCCACCCCGAACACCTCTGAGGCCTAACTGTGCAGTACGTCAGGGGGCTAATCATCGCAGAATTTGTTATGGTGGAGCTCTCCTGTGGGAACTCTCAGCTGCAGTTATTTTCAGTTTCCCAGTAATATTCTTTTCCCCCTGGCTGAGTATCCTGTAGCCCATGTAAACTCTGACTTTTTTGGCATCTACCGTTTTGTATACTAACTCACCCTGGATTGATGGGCCACGCATCTCTCCCTGTTTACTCATATGCAAGGGCTAATGACTTCAGAGACATGCCCTCGGGCCTCCATAGATCATAGATGTCTGGCCTTGATGTGTGATGTGTTATGTTTTGTTGAGAGTGTTGTCCCCCCGTTTGCTGACTCTTTCCTGGATGCCTGCAGGGTAACCCCTGTTTGGATTTCACTAGTCTGTAAAAGTGCTCCATGCCCCAACACCCACAATTCACTCAAGCCGGATTTGGCTTTCAGTGTCCTATTTCACTCTTGTCCTCCATAGTGGTGACCCCGCAATTTGAGTGTACAATGTATTTATAGCTCTCCTCCTCTTCCATATATCATCACCAATCAATTGACCATGGGTCTAACAGACTCATCTTTTTTCGGGATTTTAAATGACCTGAGACCTTTTGATTCACTTTTTGTGTCTCTTTACTTGGTGAATTCAGGTGTGTACTATGTTCCTCTGCCATGTTGTTCCAGGGTTTTGTGCAGGAGCTATACCCATTTTCTCCCTCCCCTTTCTACCGTATCTCACAAAAGTGAGTACACCCCTCACATTTTTGTAAATATTTTATTATATATTTTCATGTGACAACACTGAAGAAATTACACTTTACTACAATGTAAAGTAGTGAGTGTACAGCTTGTATAATAGTGTAAATTTGCTGTCCCCTCACAATAACTCAACACACAGCCCTTAATGTCTAAACCGCTGGCAACAAAAGTGAGTACACCCCTAAGTGAAAATATCCAAATTGGGCCCAATTAGCCATTTTCCCTCCCCAGTGTCATGTGACTTGCAAGTGTTACATGGTCTCAGGTGTGAATGGGGAGCAGGTGAGTTAAATTTGGTTTTATCGCTCTCAGTCTCTCATATTGGTCACTGGAAGTTCAACATGGCACCTCAAGGCAAAGAACTCTCTGAGGATCTGAAAAAAATAATTGTTGCTTTACATAAAGATGGCCTAAGCTATAAGAAGATTGTCAAGAGCCTGAAACTGAGCTGCAGCCCAGTGGCCAAGACCATACAGCGGTTTAACAGGACAGGTTCCAATCAGAACAGGCCTCGCCATGGTCAACCAAAGGAGTTGAGTGCACATGCTCAGTGTCATATCTAGAGGTTGTCTTTGGGAAATAGAGGCATGATTGCTGCCAGCATTGCTCTAAAGGTTGAAGGGGTAGGGGGTCAGCCTGTCAGTGCTCAGACCATAAACCGCACACTGCATCAAATTGGTCTAATGGCTGTCATCCCAGAAGGAAGCCTCTTCTAAAGATGATGCACAAGAAAGCCCACAAACAGTTTGCTGAAGACAAGAAGACTAAGGACATGAATTACTGGAACCACGTCCCGTGGTCTGATGAGACCAAGACAAACTTATTTGGTTCAGATGGTGTCAAGCGTGTATGGCGGCAATCAGGTGAGGAGTACATAGACAAGTGTGTCTTGCCTACAGTCAAGCATAGTGGAGGGAGTGTCATGGTCTGGGGCTGCATGAGTGCTGCCATCACTGGGGAGCTACAGTTCATTGAGGAAACCATGAATGCCAACATGTACTGTGACATACTAAAGCAGAGCATGATCCCCTCCCTTTGGAGACCGGGCAACAGGGCAGTATTCCAACATGATAATGACCCCAAACACACCTCCAAGATGACCACTGCCTTGTTAAAGAAGCTGAGGGTAAAGGTGACGGACTGGCCAAGCATGTCTCCAGACCTAAACTCTATTAAGTATCTGTGGGGCATCCTCAAACGGAAGGTGGAGGAGCGCAAGGTCTCTAACATCCACCAGCTCCATGCTGTCGTCCTGGAGGAGTGGAAGAGGACTCCAGTGGCAACCTGTGAAGCTCTGGTGAGAGGCAGTGCTGGAAAATAATGGGGGCCACATAAAATATTGACACTTTGGGCTCAATTTGGACATTTTCACTTAGGGGTTTACTCACTTTTGTTGCCAGCTGTTTAGACATTAATGGCTGTGTGTTTAGTTATTTTGAGGGGACAGCAAATTTACACTGTTATACAAGCTGTCACGTACCTGATGGTAGAGTCTAACTTATGCAGTAAGCAACCTCTCTTACGGCCTTGGTTCCAGAAACCCTGGTAGAGCAGACAGGGAGCGCTGGAGCTCAGGGGGGCATGAGGGCTGGATTGGACACAGATGATGGTAAGATGTCGTCTAGAAGTCCGTACTAGACTGCAGAGTAGTGATGCAGGCCGGGTCAACAACACGCCAGCAAAGCACTACAGGAGGAGCAGGCAGATGGATGGTCAGGTGCAGGCAGGGTCAGTAACAGGCAGACAGGCTGAGGTACACAGGGATCTGGCAGGAGAGTGGTCGTAGGCAAGCTGGGGGTCGGTGCAGGCAGAGTTCAAGCAAGTATGGGATCAAGCCAGGTCACAAGTAAACAGGAACTCAGAACATGTCGCTAAAGAGCTCGGGTAATGCTGTAGAATGGACAGCACTGGCTGCTGGGCATGGAGGGTTTAAATATGGCCCTTAGGTGCTTTTTCCGTGTGCGTGCACGGGTGCGCGCCAACGCGCACAGGCACGCGCACATGTGCACAGGTCCATTGAAAACATCGATCTTTTCCTAACACCCCCCCCAAGGGGCAGCCTCCAGATGCCCAAACGGGCCCTTAAGTTTGGGTGTCTCCTCCAGAACAGTTTAACAAGCTCTTTAACAGGGATATGGTCCTGAGTGATGCCCTGCCTCTTTCTGCAATTGAGGAGGTCTTCCACCTCAAACTCTTCTTCACCATCCCCAAGGATCGGCTCTGGTGGAGTCCTCCTCCGGTCTGGGAAAGAGTCCTGGGTCACGGGTTTCAGCAGGGTGACATGGAACACTGGATGGACCCCTAGGGATGGTGGCAGATCCCATTCATACGCCACCCTGTTAAATTTCCTCTTCACGGGGAAAGGGCCAATGAATCTGGGGCCCAGTTTTTTCAACGGGCAAGACAGTCTCAGGTTCTTGGTTGCTAACCAGACTCGGTCACCAGGTTGTAAGACCAGTTCCCCATATTTCCTCTTGTCAAAAGCCCTCTTATAGTGTTCCTGTGCCCGGGACAGTGTCCCCTGTAATAGTTTATTGTCCTTTTTGAGGAATTCCATTGTTTTCTGTACTGCTGGCACCGTACTTTCTGGGATTATGTTGGTTATAAACGTGGGGTGGTAGGCGAGATTCGCTCAGAATGGAGATTGTTTGGTAGCTGAGTGTATAGTGTTGTTGTAGGCGAACTCGGCTATTGGTAGCAGCGAGACCCAGTCATCCTGAGCAAAGGAGGAGTAACAGCGGAGGTACTGTTCTAAGGTCTGCTTAGTCCTTACCGTCTGACCATTTGTTGTGTTGTGTTGTCTCTATGGTGATATGGGCACATATCCTTTCAGGAACAGCAATGTTGCGCACTCCTGTGGATAGAAGCCTTAATGAGAAGTTGGGATGAATAATGACTATTTGGTGCATATTGCTTAAATATGTCATAGGACATTATTCACTGAGCAGTATGTATCTATTTTACAGATGCAATTATTTGGATTAAGGAGGATATATTTTTGAGGGATAGCCCAATACCCCCCAGATTGAGTGGGTGGATCTGGCACCACCTGCCCGAGAGTGGGGAGTGGGGATTTATCCCCTCCTGATCTGCCTGTGCAGCGCCGCTTTGCTGAGAGACCAATGAAGGAAGGGTGAGCACAAGCATGGCATAATGCTATAGAATCTGTAACAAGCTTATGATGTATAGCATGTGACTGATATCCTATGTTTGATCAGTAGACAGCCATAAGAAGTGGAATAATCCTGAAGAAGCAATAAGTATTGTGAAACATCGATAACTATTCCACCTCCTGATGTGTCAAATGCATCGTAGTGTATATGGATACGCATGCAAAATGTTGGATATAAATTTGTATACAATTTTATGAAGTATGTTTTTAAAATGCATATGAATAAAGACTTACTTTTTTAAGAATGACGTATTGTGCTCACTTTGACCAAATACCAATCCATTAAAGTCCCAGGTACACCTTTGATGAGACTCTCATCAAAAAAAATTGTTTCTAGAGGATATTGTCCAAGTAGACAATGACGAACTGGTCCAGATAATCCCGTAAAATGTCGTTCACCAAGTGCTGAAATGTGGCTGGAGCATTACAAAGCCCAAAGGGCATTACGAGATATTCAAAATGGTCATACCGTGTTTAGAAGGACATTTTGCACTCATCACCCTCCCGGATGCAGAGGAGATTGTAAGCCCTGTGGAGATCCAACTTGGTGAATACTGTAGTTGACCTGAGCCTTTGAAACAATTCTGGGACCAGAGGTAGAGGGTAGCGATTTTTAACTGTGACCTTGTTGAGGTCCCTGTAGTCAATGCAGGGTCGAAGGGAATGGTCCTTTTTTCCGCAAAGAAGATCCCTGCACCTGCCGGGGAAGTAGAGGGCCAAATGAATCCCTTTTTGAGATTTTCATCTAAATAAGCCTTGAGGGCTTTCAGCTCTACCTCTGAGAGGGGATAAATCCTGCCAAATGGTATCTCAGCACTGGGCAACAGCTCTATCGTGCAGTCATAGGGCCAGTGAGGTGGAAGTTCGTCTGCTCCTTTCTGACTAAACACATCAAGGAATTTGTGATAGACAGAGGGGACAGCTAAGCAGGTTTCTGGATCCGGGTCCACATCTAGGCATAGCATAGTAGGAGAAACTTCCGACCCTAGCTGCTGGCAATGGTGCTGACAGTAGAGAGAGGAAAACTGAACTTCCCCAGTGGACCAGTTGATGGTTGGGCAATGAGCCCAGAGCCACGGCAGTCCTAGGATAATAGGGAAGAGCGGGGGCGCAATAACGTCCAACAGTAAATACTCTGCGTGATCGTTGGTCATCTTGGCAAGCAGAGGAGCTGTTTCATGGATGACAGCACCCGATTTAATGGCAGATCCATCCACCGGGCGGATGACCATGCGTTGTGTCTTAGGTCTAAGAGGGATGTGATGTTGAGCTGCAAATGTTGAATCCAGGAAGCAGCTGCATGCTCCAGAATCGATGATGGCTGGAACCTGAATGCTCCCACTTGGAAGCTGTAGTGAGACTAGAAGAACAAGGTGGGTTGTCATATTTGGCATGGACAAAACTTCTCCCTGGGTGGGGCGGAGCCCCTTATCCTGTTTGGCTGGACAACACTTGACAAGATGTCTAGGACCTACACAGTAGAGACAGAGGTTGGAGGTCAGACGCCTATGTCTCTCCTCTGGGGAGAGCGAGGGTCGTGAAAATCTCGGCCCCAGTGGTTCTCGGGAGATTGGTCCTGGGTAGCTGGGTACTCTGGGTGGCATCCCGGCAGGTCAGGCAAGTCCTGCGGACCTTACCACTCTGCATTCCCGCAGGTGGCAGTCAACCTATGGGAACATCCACACGAGCCAGCTCATCCTTAAGTGGATCTGAGAGGCCCAGCCTGAACTGATGGCAGAGCGCCACCTCATTCCAGGCCATATCAGCGTTCCAGTGCCGAAACTCAGACACATAGTCCTTCGCCATACGGCGGCCTTGCTGGAGCGTGTGGAGGGCGGCCTCTGCGGTGGCAACCTGGTGGGGGTCCTCGTAGAGCCGAGCCATAGACTGAAAGAAGAGGGTGGGATAGGCGGTTTTGAGAGCCTTTTGTGCCAGTAGTTGGTGGGCCCAGGCCTGGGGTCCATCGAGTAGTAGGGAGATGACCAATCCCACGTTGGTGGCTTCCAGGGAAAAGGTGCCGGGTGGCAGGGCAAAGTAGAGCTCACAAGCGTTATGAAACTCCCGAAACTTTTTACAGTCCCCCGTGAACCGTTCGGGCAGGGGCACCTCGGGCTCCGTGGGTACGGTAACCATGATACCGGCAGCAGGCTGGCTGGGAAGTGAGGGAGCTGACAGGGAGAGCTCCAGAATCCTATTTTCCAACTGGGTGTACCCTCTTTGTAAGTCCTTTACCGCTTGGCTGAGCCCCATTAGGTCCATGCTTAGGTCATCCATCAGAGAGAGCCACTGTGCAGACTCGTACTGGCTGTCCGTTGCTGTCATGTACCTGATGGTTGAGTCTGACTTATGCAGTAGGCAAACTCTCTTATGGCCCTGGTTCCAGAACCCCTGGTAGAGCAGACAGGGAGCGTTGGAGCGCCGGGGCGGCACGAGGGTTGGATTGGACACAGATGATGGTAAGATGTCGTCCAGAAATCCGTGCTAGACTGAAGAGTAGTGATGCAGGCTGGGTCAACAACATGCGGGCAAAGCAGTACAGGAGGAGCAGACAAACGGATGGTTGGGTGCAGGGAGGGTCGGTAACAGGCAGACTGGCTGAGGTACACAGGGATTAAGCAGGAGAGTGGTCGTAGGCAAGCTGGAGATTGTGCAGGCAGAGTTCAAGCAAGTACGGGATCAAGCCGGGTCACAGATAAACAGGAACTCAGAACAGGTCGAAGAGCACGGGTAACGCTGTAGAATGGACAGCATTGGCTGCTGGGCATGGAGGGTTTAAATAGAGTCATTTGGCGCCGTTTCCCTGTGCGTGCGCATGCACAGGAGCGTGGGTGCCCGCGAACGCGCACAGGCCAGCGCACAGGTCCATTGAAAACATAGATCTTTTCCTTACACAAGCTGTACACTCAGTACTTTACATTGTAGTCATTTCTTCTGTGTTGCCACATGAAAAGATATAATAAAATATTTACAAAAATGTGAAGGGTGTACTCATTTTTGTGAGATACTGTATGTAATGGTTTTGGGGCCCTACCAGTGTATGTGCCTCCCCTGGTACACCATCGTAAAACTGTTTGTGATGTACTTATCTACTCCAGTATTGGTGGCTTTGTTATCTGATACAACATGTGTGTTGTGTTCTTGAACTTTGCTGCTTGTTTTAGGCATCTCATAGCGCCTCAACCCCCCCATGATGGGGCAGACTCTAGTGAGGGATTATCTTTGTGCCCTATCAAGGTCCTCACTTTAACTTTATTGTAGTTTGATGACTCCCACCTCTCCTTCTATTCATCACTGGTTTTCTCCCCCCTCCTTTCTTTACCCCCTTCTTTCTCTCCCCTCCTCCTTGACCAGGGAATACTAGGGGGGAATCTATCCCACTCCTCCGTGTGACTGCATACAGGCCCAGAGGCTGCCATGGGTCTCCTCAAGGTTACCTCCCTCAATGTGAAAGGTCTAAGTGCCCCTGAGAAGCGCTCTCAGCTTTTGGCTGATATGAGGAAATGTAAAACTCAAGTTGCTTTCCTGCAGGAAACGTACTTCAGGGGCGACCAGATTCCTAAATTGACTAGCACGGCTTTTCCAATGGCGTACCACAGTCCCTCACCTATCTCCAAGTTTAAGGGGGGTTAGCATTCTGATCCGGTCCCTTGGACGTTTGAGATGATGCAGACAAATGCTCAGGGCCATTTTCTTTTTTTGAAGGGGAGGGTGTGCGACATGCAGGTCACTTTAGCCAATGTTAATTTCCCAAATGTGGACCACTCGCAGTTTCTTAGGATGCTCCTTCCTGTGCTCATGGAGTTTGTGGAGGGACTCCTTGTCTTTGGGGGTGACCTTAACTTCACTATGGATACTTTACTGGATGTATCACGTGGCTAATTTCATCTGCCCTATTCCCGTCTTAAGCGTTTGAAGGCAGATCTTCACCTCCTTCATTTGATTGATCCCTGGCGGTTACTGCATCTTCAAGAACATGACTACTCCTTTTTTTTACAGGTCCATCACACTTATTCACATCTTGACTATCTCCTGATCGCACATAAAGAACTCCCCAGGGTAGAGTCTACTAGTATTCCATGTCATCTCCCTCTCGGACCATGAGCTGGTTCCTCTGACTCTTCAGTTGGGTCCGGTGACTCAGAACCCTCCATCGTGGAGATTAAATGAGGCCCTACTTCAGTCGGAAGAGATTCGCAATGAGTTGCTGGCTGCTCTGCGGGAATACTTTTCGTTGAATGGAGCCTCGACCGAGAATCCATAGGTTGTCTGGGAGGCACATAAGCCTGTTATACGGGGTACATTGATCCAAATAGAAGCTTGCCTTAAAAGGGAGAGGTCCCGTTGCACAGATGAACTCTTAAGCAAGCTGTGTAGCTTAGAACGCTTTCATAAAGCTAGCCTCATGCAATCCACATTTCAAAAGCTCGTGAGGAATTCCGTTCTCTTTTGTACCACAAAACGCAGCAAAAGTTGGCTTGGGCTCATCGTACCATGTACGAATATTAAAACAAACCCACGTACCAAAACCTACATCTACTCTTACATCATTGGCTCCTCTGGACAGAAATTAACTACTTCCAATGCAATGGCGGCTGAGTTTAGATCCTTCTATGAGGGTCTCTACAATCTAGACCCCCCCTTCCCTATAGATTCCACTTTGTATGCAGGGTTAACCATACAGCCATATGAGCTATGGGTGGGAGTCAACATTACCCCTGACCCTTCTGCTCTCTATTCTGCCAGCTTTGCCTCATTGCTCCTCTGTCTTAAAGCTGATTTACTCCACTGGCACTCTCTCACCCTAACTTGGTTTGGGTGATGCAGCGCTCTTAAGATGACCATGCTGCCTAAGGTGCTATATTTGCTGCAGGCACTGCCTATTTGAGGTCCCTTTGAAGTTGTTTAAACGGGTAAGTTCTACGTTTAGAGAATTGTATGGTCCCTGAGGCTTCTTACAAGGCCTCGGGGAGGAGTTGGGCTCCCTGACTTGCGGGCTTACTACAGAGCAGCACACCTTACCAGGATAGTAGACTGGCATTGTCATCGTGATCCGAAACAGTGGGTAGCCATGGAATTAGAGGACTCCAATGACACGGCAAAGAGTTGGCCCTGGATCACCTCTCAGGCCCTCAGTGAACATCCCACCCTTGGCAGCACATTGTCGGTTGCTAGGGGCACATTCAGACACTCTTCAATATCACAGATACCTTCCCCCACGGTGCCTGTATTGGGCAATCCAAAATTTATACCCGACTTCCAGAACCCTCATTTTCAGTGCCTGGCTGTAAGTGGCCACCTTTATTTATGTGATTTTGTGGGGCATGGTGGTCAGATCTCCCCCTCTGCTGCACGAGAGCTACAGACCCCCTCTAGACTGCTGGAGTAGCCCTCTGGGTATATTTCGTCAGCTTATGGAACTGGAACATATCTACGATAGGAAGGAACTGATCCACCATTGTCTTTCATTGATCTACACGTCTCTGATCCAACCAGTGACAGGGTATGTACCTGGATTTCTTTCTAAATGGGAATTGGACCTTGAAACCCAATTTACTGACACACAGAAGGAGAAAATTTTCCAATTTGCCCAGAATCCTCTATGGCCACTAAAATCCAAGAGACTGGTTACAAAATCCTGACCCGATGGTACACCGCTTTTATCCTCAGGTCCCCAGTACAGGTTGGCGGTGTGGCAATGCAGAGGGAACAAAGCTCCATATTTTTTGGGATTGTCCCAAACTTGGGCCTTTTTGGCAAGAGGGGATTGGTACTATCAACTAATGCCGACCTAGAACAGAACCCTGCGACCTGTCTGTTTCATCTCTCGGAACATCCAATCAAGAAGTATAAGGCTTCTCTCACAATTCAGTTATTGAATGCGGCTAAGGCATGCATCCCACTATGTTGGAGATCCGAGAACCCGCCCTGGGCTGTGGTGGTGGGGGTCAGCGGGTGGGGGGCTTATCGGAATCTGGAAGCCCCCTTAAATAAGGGGGCCCCCAGATCCCAACCCCCCCTATGTGAATTAGTATCGGGTACATCGTACCCCTACTAATTCACCAAAAAGTGTCAAAAAAGAAAAAAACACATGAAACAATTAGGTACAAGTCCTTTATAAAAAAATAAAAATAAGTGCTCCCCCTTGTAATCCATCGTCAATCACGGCGCACGACGGACGAAAAAGCAAGACAAAAAAAGCCGCAACAGCATGGGAGGGCTCCCGCCGACTGAGCTCGGTTTGTTGTGACAGTTTATTTATATGGCAGGACGGGCAATGTGTCCCCACTCTAATTCAAGCAAATAAGCTATACAAAATGGCAACCATGCCAATTTATAACTAGCCTAGCAGTAAGTGCACATGGAAGAGCTTAGGAAATACCCATGGAAATTTTTCCAAGCACACTTACCAGATGGCCTGCAAAATACAAAATGGCACTGTCTAACAATTTG
The DNA here is from genome assembly GCA_018402905.1 of Glandirana rugosa. NCBI lineage: Eukaryota > Metazoa > Chordata > Amphibia > Anura > Ranidae > Glandirana > Glandirana rugosa. The sequence goes on along the minus strand of BLSH010355584.1, from coordinate 598,528 downwards.
CATTAAAAAAGAGGTTTTAGTTGCACACATTCTTGCCAAGGCTCCTCTGTAAAGTGTGGTCCTAACTCTTATATTTGAGAGTCTTTATAATGGAGGAAGGCTGTGATCACAGGAAGGCTGTGATCACAGCCCTTCCCCCCCTCACAGAACGGAGGTCCGTGTTAGGTTAACCCCTTTACTGCCAATGGCATTTACACAGTAATCAGTGCATTTTTATAGCACTGATCGCTGTATAAATGCCAATGGTCCCAAAAAAGTGTCAAAATGGTCCGACATGTCTGCTGAAATATCGCAGTACCGCTAAAAATCGCAGATCGCCGCCATTACTAGTAAAAGATAAAAAAAAATAAAAACCCCAGAAATGAATTCTCATCATCAGTAAACGCGACCACTTTTGCGCAAACCAATCAATAAACGCCGATTGCGATTTTTTTTTATCACAAATATGAGGAAGAATATAAATTGGCCAAAACCGATGAAAAAAATGTTTTTTTATATATTTTTTTTGGATTTGTATTTTAGCAAAAAGTAAGAAATTTGTTTTTTTTTTGCAAAATTGTCGCTCATCTTTTGTTTATAGCGGCAATCAGAAATGACGCAGCGGTGATCAAATACCACCAAAAGAAAGCTCTGTTTGTGGGAAAAAAAGGACGCAAATTTCGTTTGGGTACAACGTCGCACGACCGCACAATTTTCAGTTAAAGCGACGCAGTGCCAAATCGCAAAGAGGGCTCCGGTCCTAAAGCTGGAAATTCTTCCGGGGCTGAAGTGGTTACATACTGTTCAATCACTGAACAATATTTGTGGCTACTGTCTCTCTGATATTACCATCAAACATTTATTGCCAGATAAAACCTGCCCTGTCTCTCCCTCTTCTTATATCATGTCTTAACAAAGCTGCTTACATACTGTTAAGCCTTTGAAATATATTGTGTTTTAAATAATGAAAAAAAAAAAATTAAATAATGCACTCTAATTTCTATTTCAGAATAAAGCCTGTTGTGTCTCTCCATTATATTGCAGCTTAACCAAACTGCTTTTGTTACTGTCTAATTATTATTGTGGGATATAAAATCTGCTTTGTCTCATTCTATTTGTTGTCTATTCAAGTGCTTGTATACTGCCCGGACGCAAGCTAATATCTACCAAACACATTCCCAAGCCTATAGTTTGGGAATAATTGGGGATACAGGGATTAAAGGGGTTTTGGGAATGTGGACTTGTGGATTTGGAGTGTTTTTGTACACTCTGTTTTGATATTATATTCAACGTTTAAGACAATGCAGTATGTGTCATAGAAGCTGTATTTTAGCTGCAATCATTGAACAGCACTCTATGAATGGAAGATGGGTCTGCCTCCTCCATTCATAAGACACTTTTCCTTGATAGAAGCCTATCAGCCTGTACAGCTTGTAAATGGAGAATGGGAGACATAGTTGGCTAAAATAAAGTGGCTGTATTAACGCCTGAAGAACTAGAAGATTATCACTGTGGGGGTGTGTGTATGTATGTGTGTGTGTGTGGGGGGGGGTGGTCAGTGAACAGAAGATTTTGGCTAGGACAGCTGCAACCAACTGACAATAGCTGGCTTTAACTGTAAATATTTTCATGTAAATTAATTCATTACAAATTAGCCTGCCACACCAGACATGCAGGATAGTATCCCTACAGCAAGGGAAGCAGAAAGCATGCAGCCCTCTGCAATGCTGATACCAGCATGCATGCCCTTCAAGATTAAGAGGATGTTTTGAGAGAGGCCTCCATAAAATAAGCCCCCCTTTCTCAATACACCAGTGTCCTGATGCAAAGAGGCACCAGGGTTTTCAGCACCCTTCAGGTGGGGGTATCGGCAAGGGAGAGACTTATTCCAGCTACATTGTGCCCCAATCATGGGGAAGACAGATGATTGCCTCTTTCCGGTTAAACTAGTAGCATTCCTTATTTTCCAATGTAAAGCCTATAAAGACTAAAATGTCAACTTTTAACCACAAATCAGCAACTAAAGCCTCGTACACACGGGACTACGATCGCGTTCAACACGTCGTACTCACGACCGTTGCATGCGGAATCAACCGTCTGTGGCCGTGCTCTCAACAGTTGAACATACGACGGTCGTTCGTGGGAGTTGTATGTGCAGACTAGAAAAATTGGTCATGCCAACAAGCTCGCATACGACCGTTGTGTCGTGTGTAGAGCAGCTGTGTACAACAAAGTTGTATTGTGCTAAACACGCATGCGCCAAGTCCGGAACAGGCGGAAGTGTCCGTTCGTGTAAAACTAGGCTTCTGTTTCACAGTTGCATATTCATTTTTCTTTTGCCAATTCCATTTAAATAGTGAAATGCGGCGCACAATAGCATCTTTTTCAATGGGGTAATAATGAAGATGCACCTTGCTAGTGGTACACATGATACTAATGTCATAAAAGCCAGCTGTACTGTAGTGATATTAATAGAAATTGCACTAATTTCAATCTCTTTTCTTCTATTTACCATTTCCACAATATTCTAAGCTCAGAAATATGAGAATTCCTAGAATTGAACGTGTTTGTGGTTCCTTGCAATTTGTTTTAACTTTTCTTTTTAATGTAACTGCCTAATTCAAAATTCCCATTTTCTTTAATAAATTTAGGCAAGTATTGTTATTTTAAATATTCTTTATTTGTAAATCATAAAGAATACAAATTAAATAATCAGATGAATTTTTCTGCAAAGAAAATATAACATAAAACAAAGGTATGAAGTTGAACAAAATATGTATAAAATTTTTAAAAAAATAAACTAATACAAAATAATATAAAATAAGAAAAAAAAAACCCTCAATAGGGGTACTGGCTGTAATCCCCAGACCAGGGTTGTTGGCGGCCTTGTGGATAATACTGCCACTGGGCATGATGCTGTGGCAAGGGATGTGATGGGGCAGGTGGTGGAGGTGGTGGTGGCTCATCGTCCACAAGCCTAGTTGTGGGCTTAATCTGGCCCCTCACCCCCTTAACCATTACATCCAGCATCAGCTGTTCCGCCATCTGCTTCTGGTCGTCATTCATTTGGCGGATTTTTGTCGCCACCAGTGCCCCAAATGCCTCCGCCTCATCTGGGTCCTTTTGGAGGACCTGGCTAGCATCCCGAAAAAATTGGGCTGCAGCCTCATCTGCGTCCTGGGCCCTCCTCTTTCTCCTCCTCCCAACCTCCAGGGGAGGAATTCTGGAGACACAGGGCTGTGATGGCCCAGCTGACTCCTCCTCGGTGACACTTTCCTGAGTAGAAAAAAGTGACATTATTAGAATATGATTGTTTGTGTGGGTGATGAATCCAAACAAATGTACATTTCATTACTGTTGCTTATTGAATAATTAGAAAAGACAAACACTAGAATTCTGGCACCAGCATTTGGATTTATACTTTTAATGTCTTTAGGCCACAACTGTGTTTGGATCTCGAAACAAATGTGTTAAGACTCCAATGTTTGGCCAATAATGTTTAGTTCTTAACATTGGATTCTATTTTCACAATATGTTCCCCAACACTATACCTGGGTGATGACGGCCTCCTCCTCCTCCTCATGTCTACTAGGAGACACGTCCTCCCCTGATATTGAGGGAAGGGTGGAGAGGGATGGCCTAGCCTCAGATACACCCTGTAGGAATAGCAGGCTGGTATAGTACCACAGTTTAGGCACATACACATCAGACGCTGCAGCTCCAGACCTTTTGGACTGCTCTACCTTCTTCACCTCCCTGCCAAAGGTTGTGCGAAGGCTTTGAATTTTTTGGCGCACATATTTTGTGGTTGCCTCTAGGAAAATCTCTTTACAGAGGTCAACCAGCTGGCTTAACGCTGCCTGCTTCCGGGGCTTGTCGTGGTAGGCCCTTCTCTGTACATCCCACAGGCAGGGGAGCTGATGGTAAAGGTCTATGAACTTGGGCAGGAACTCCTGGCTAAAGAACCGGTCGCTCATTATGCCTGCAAGACAGAAGACAAAGCATCATGCAACTTCACACAGCATACCCCTATAAAAGCCCCACCAAATCTAGGCCCCAAGCCAAGCAGTATTTGGCTTGCTGCATCATCCATTTAATCCAGGACACATATGGATTACACAAGTTCAGAGCCTAATTGAATGCAGATAAGGCACCAAGTGAGTTTAATTCCCACCCTAATCAGGCACAGACCCTGAGTAATTAATATCTGTTCTGAATTAAAGAGATAATGTAGCAAACAGAAGCAGTATAAGCAGTGGCATAACTAGAACCCTCAGGGCCCCAATGCAAGAAACCTTGAAGGGCCCCCCCCCTGACAGGGCCCTTTCTTCGGAGCGCGGTGGCGGAACGCCAGGGCCCGGTCGCAAGTGTGTGGCTGCATATAAAAGGAACCAATCTCTCCATTTCCCCCCACACTTTTCCTCCACTCCCTCCCGCAGGCATTCAGCAGCTGCAGGAGGAAAATGGAGAGATTGGGTCCTCTATGCCGGTGTTTCTCAGTCTCTTTATAGTCAGGGCTCCCTTGAAGGTTACCCCTAGGTGAATGAGGATGCACTGCAACCACTCCACAACTGTGTGCATTGCACACACAGCATAGTGGTGATGCATTTAGAGGGTTAAAACAGGCGGACAGGAGGCAACAGATTGCCTCTTTACCAGCTGTCAAATGCCTGAGCATGGATCGCTTTCAGAGGAACAGCATTTTTTTTTGCTGGCACTATGAACAAGTGGGGATCGAAAATTAGTGATTGTACACAAAGGGGGTCAGGATTAAAAGCACATACATAGAATGTGCATACACACATGTACACATACATAATGCGCGCGCGCACACACACACACACACACACACACACACATATACTGTATATATGTACACATATAAACACACACACACACACACACACACACACACACACAGACACATTAATGCACATATATATCTATATATATATATATATAAAAAAAAAATATATATATATATATATATATATGCGCACTTATATACATGCACCCACCCACATACATGTACCCACCCACATACATGTAACCAAAAACATACATACACCCACACAAGGGTACCCACTCACATACATGTACACACACACACACACACATGCAGCCACACACATACATGCACACACACACATGTACTCACACACATGTACTCACACATGCAGAATTGCAGAAAGTCTCTTAAAAAAAACGGCAGTAACTTCTCTCTTTATGCCGGGTACTGCACTGTAGGGGGAGACAAAGAGCACAGTCACACTACTTTTACTTTCACACACAGTGTAAACAGTGTGACGAGGCTCCCCGCAACGCTCCATCTCTCATTTCCCTCCTAATCTAAGCACACAGGGGGCCCCTCTCCCCACAAAATACTCCATGTATTTTCGCCGCACTTCTCTGGCGTTCTGGGTGGCCAAGCTAGCACGCCTAGTTTCAAGGTCCGCCATTGCATCGGACCGACGGCTTTCTGTAGATGGTGCTGTACTTGTGCCTGGCCGGGCTGCATCTGGGTCAGTGGGTCCGCTTGAAAGGTAATTGCTGGCATTCCTGCATAAATAATTGTGCAGGATGCAGCAGCAAAGCACAACATGGTTAATTTTGTATAACGCCAAGTTGATTGGTGTCAGAAACAGGCGAAATCTGTTTGCCAAAATGCTAAAAGCGTTCTCCACCACTCTGCGAGCACGTGAGAGTCTATAGTTGAAAATCCGCTGGTCAGCGGTCAGGTTCCTTTGCGGAAACGGCTTCATGACGTGTTCGCCAAGCCCAAAAGCCTCATCCGCAACAAACACGAAGTTAAGACCCTCCACGTTGTGCTCTGGAGGTGGCAAGTTCAAGGTGCCATTTTGAAGCCGCCTGTAAAATTCCGTCTTCATGATGACACCACCATCGGAGTTCCGGCCATTCTTCCCCACATCGAGGTACAGAAACTCATAATTTGCCGAGACTATGGCCAGCATGACAATACTACAAAACCCCTTATAATTATAGTAGTAAGACACCGAGTTCGGTGGTGGTAGAATCCACACATGTTTGCCATCAATAGCACCCCCGCAGTTTGGGAAATTCCATTGCTGCATGAACTGGGCAGCAACTTCCTGCCACTGCTGGGGATTGGAAGGAAACTGTAGATAAAAAAAAAAATTAATCTTTGTTAAAAAAAATGTTCAACATACAAATGCAAGGGCAACATAAGGCTAGACTTCCATTCCCAGCTCAGTCAAGATGTAAGGACATGGGTGAAGGACAACCTCTAGAAAATAGACTGGGCTAATTACACTTTGCCAACCATATTCAAACAAAATAGATCACATGAAGTAAAATAAGTGAAAAATAATGCAGCCCTTGCAGTACATGTTTTGGGAAAATAGTAGGGAAATGTCACCAGCAAAAGATGGAGAGTGTGTATAGGAGATGACATTTCAGGAGATACAGTAGTTAAAAATTGTTTCTAATTAAAAAAAAAAATAGATGTCAAAGGAAGGTTAGGGGTCGTCACCGTCCTTCAACGACGGGTCAAGTACGTCGTT
>BLSH010355584.1:549525-570031 GCA_018402905.1 Glandirana rugosa | reverse complement strand
GTGGGCATTGCACATCGCCCACAGCGCTGCAGCGTGTCCTCTCTCCCCCCTCTCTCCTCTCACACTGCACCGATCGGTGCGGAGAGGAGAGACAAGCCGGCGCTTCCGCCGGCTTGTTTACATGTGATCACGCCGTCATTTGACGGCGCGATCACGTGGTGAAAGGCCGCTCACAGCGGCCATTCACCCCGATCCGTGATCAGTCGGGTCCCCCGGACCCGACGGTCACGGATGTTCCCGTGTGCGCGCCCCAGGGGGCGCGCGGGGAGCGCGATTCTGGGAGGACGTCAATAGACGTCCTCCCAGAATTAAGCAACCGCCCTGTAGACGTCATTTGTCTATGGGGCGGTTGTTAACTGGTTAAATGATTACAAAAAAAGTTTACATTTGGGAGCATGTTACATGTTACACCCATACTTAGCGCGTAATGTATAACAGGCTCCAGCAGTTCCTCCCCACGATCTTCTCCCTGTGACAGCAGGCAGGGTTTCTACTCCCCGCACCCGATGTCACAATTTAAAATTGAAAATAGCACGGCGATCCGGGGCTCCACCCACTTAGCCATGTCATTCATTCACAAAGCTCCATGAATGAATGAACTACACCTTCCATTGCGGCAGATGGCTGATAAGCACTCTCGTAGTTCATGGATCTTCTTGCTCTTCAGTATAGACATGTGCGGTTTGTTTCATTGTAAATATATATTCTGACAAATTTTTCTTTATTCAGACCTATCCGAATACCCGAATTACAGTGTAAACGAAATTCATCTGAATTTCCAAATAACGAAACAAAATTCGTCCGAATTTCCGAAATTCCAATCAAATTTTACATTGTATTCCATTCGAATTCCAACTGTAAATATATTTCTTAAATCAAAGACTGTGCATGTTATTAGACTACCATTTTGAAATAATGCTGTTTTTGTTACGCCAAAGGTGATTTATAGAGTTGTAATCAATTGATGAAGATTTTTCTTTTGTTTGTTCACTTTGCTGCATTCGAATCAAAAAAAAAATCTTACATTTTCAATTCAAATCCTTGGCGATAAGAGAGACAACAGTAAAAATCTTCACCAGGTGGTACTATATTCCTGCACATCTAAATATAATTTTTCCAGATGTCTCTCCTATTTGCTTTAGAGGCTGTAACTCCCCTGGCACCTTCTTACATAGATTTTGGAGCTGTGATAAGCTGTACCCCATTTGGAAGGAAGTGTGTGAATTAATAAATAAATTATCAGGCAGGGAGCTTACACTCACATACCTCAATTGTTTACTATTCCAAAATATATCAGACTCACATCCACCCCTTACACAACGTATTCGCACAATATGCGTGGCCACACACTGGACAATAACTCTTCACTAGAAAGAAACCAGTGTCCCATTTCCACAAATCTTGACAAGAGTCGGAGAAATTAGACATGTAGAAAGCAGTTATCACTCAATTAACAACACTAAGAAATTTTTCAATAAAAAATGGGATCCATGGTTTATATATAAAACTCCTTTGAATGCATAGATTACATTTATGGTCAAAGCCCTTCCACCAAGACAAATATGAAATACATAAACACGTCACAAGACTTACAACATAACATAGACCTGAGGTGTGCCCTGGTCGGCTGGTGGGTATGCCGAGAAAGGGGGCATACCCAAGATAAGTAATGGATGATTGTGAAGAGAAAAGTGCCCTAAAAAAGGGGAATGGGATGGAGGTTATCACGCACTGGTATCGACAAAGACCACAGGTGAGCGGTCTGCTTAAATACCCCCCCAAACTCCTCCCATAAATTCAAGCCATCATACTGGCCTTCTTATTTATGGTTGAAGCCCTTCCAACGAGACAAATATGAACCACATAAACACGCCACAAGACTTACAACATAACCTGAGGTGTGCCCTGGTCAGCTGGTCGGTATGCCAAGAAAGGGGGCAAAAATACTCGGATAGGGAAGTAACTCTTTATTGGTCCTGTGATATTTATTGAGTGAGCTTGGTAAAGGCTTGTGCCATTTCTACCTTAGGGTTTGGGATATACAGTAATGAGCGTAGCAGGCGGATTTCAATCTGCCCAATTTCTTAATGATGTGGTCTAGCACTCCATGCTGAGATGCAGCCAAGGCTGCTCCGATCCGCAAGGAGTGTCTGGAGTACCGACCGGGGTCAAGGCCTAGGTTAACCAATAGGATTCTAACATGCCTGATGAATTGGCTGCCACTCAGGGGGCTGGTCGGTAAAGGTGGCAATGGGCTAGAGCCCGATTGGCTGGGTAGGTGAGACAGTAACCAGTCAAGTAGAGGCATACCCCGCTTTCAGTACACTCACTTTGCGTACATTAGCAAGTATGGACATACCTGTGAGTGTATGTAAAGTGGCTCACAAGTACAGACATTCCCACCCGCGCAGCTGCAGTATGGCCTGGAAGAGGTAGAGCTGCCGCATGGAGTTGTCGCCAGTGAAGAGGACCACAAGTGAAGGGGCAAAGTCCCGCCAGTCAGCTCAGAGTTGTCTGCCAGCCAGCCCAGAGTTGCCCACCAGCCCAGAGTTACTGCCTAAATGAAGTGGATTACTGTACAGTACTATAAACTTCACTCCCTGACCCCCTCACTACAGCCCCTGACACCCGCACTACAGCCCCTGACCCCCAGAAGTGAAAAAAGGTATTGCTTCACTTTAAGTACATTTTCATTTTACATACATGTTCTGGTCCCATTGTGTACTTAAAAGTGGGGCATGCCTGTACTGCTACTGGGCACTAGGGATGGGCCGACCATCCCCCTCCCCCTTTGGTTTGCACCAGAACATGCGAACAGACAAGAAATTTGTGCGAACATTCGAACACCGTTAAAGTCTATGGGACCCGAACATGAAAAATCAAAAATGCTAATTTTAAAGGTTACAGTATATGCAAGTTATTGCCATAAAATGTGTATGGGGACCTATAGGACATGTACCAATGCAAAAACAAATTTTTAAATCAATCGTTTTTTTCAGGAGCAGTGATTTTAATAATGCTTAAAGTGAAACAATAAAAATGAAATATTCCTTTAAATAATCTGCCCGGGGGTCCCCTTAGTCTGCCTGTAAAAGGATACACCTCTGTGATGTTTAGAACAGTGCCAGAGCAAAATTACATTTGTAAAGGAAAAATTGTCATTTAAAACCACTCACGGCTGTAATGTATTGCCGGTTCCCGGCAATATAGATAAAAATCACTGAAAAAATTTGCGTAGGGCCCCCCCCCAGTCTATACCAGGCCCTTCAGGTCTGGTATGGATTTTAAGGGGAACCCTGCTGAGCTGTGGTTGTGGGGATCTGCAGGCAGGGGGCTCATCAGAACCTGGAAGCCCCCTTTAATAATGGAGCCCCCAGATCCTGACTCCCCCCATGTGAATTAGTATTAGTATACATTGTACCCCTACTAATTCACCAACAAGTGTCAAATAAGAAAAAACCACAGGAAACAATTAGGGACATGTCCTTTATTAAAAAAAAAATAAGTGTCCCCGTTGTAACCCATCATCAATCATGGCACGCAACGGACCCGGGGAAAAAAAACGCAACAGCTCCTCCTCCATGGGAGGGCTCCCGTCGACTGAGCCCTTTGTTTTGACAGTTTATTTATGGTCAAGGGTGGGGCCACCCAGTGACTTAATTGAGTGACCCACCCCTCTGATGTCACATGACGTCAGGGGGCGGGGTCACCAGCTACGTCACCGGATGTGAGCACAGATGTCGGCGGCCCTCCCATGAAGGAGGAGCTGTGCACGCCATCATCTCGCCATGCATTATGGGGCGCTCCGGCAGACGAAGTTGGTTTGTTGGTCTGAAAGAGCTTTATGTCGACCCCGGGGCCGAATTGTTGGGTATTGGAAACTATGAGGAAACTAAGAGGTGAAGAACAAAATGATCTCAAAAGCGAGTCAGTTGGTTTCTGGCTGCCGGTGCCACTAAAAGTAAATTTGCTAGGCCGCAGAAAGCTGTTGAAGGCCAGGTAGATGGCCGCTTGGATGACCAGGCTGCGTAGAACCCCCAACGAGCAATGTGAGAGGATAGTAGACATGTCCTTAAAGATGGCACTTGGGATGGGCAAGCGCTTGCTGTTGGCTACGGGCTGTTGCTTCTGGATGCCATGTAGGATGGATCTGACCGTATGGGCTGTGAACAAAGACGGCTTCCCGGGGTTCTGTAAGGAGAAGAAATGCTGGATGCTGGCTAAGTATAACCTGATAGTGTTATGAGATAGAGCAAGCTGCGTGTGGCAATATAATATGAATGCTAGGAAGCTTAATGTCACCTCTCATTGCTCCAGGCCATGAGGCAAGAAACCTACTATAGGCATTCCAAGCAGTGCAATAGGCCTTCAGTGTGCTGCGGGACAATGACTGATTAATGAGCTGGGTTGCATTGAAAAGGTGTGGCTTTAATCCATGGTCAGTTGGGACCAAGGTGGGATAGGAGTAGACGTTGGGTCGGCTCCGGGTTACTGCTGAAAAAATTAAACAAAGTTGAAATGGGACAGTGCATCTGCTGTGACGTTGCACTTGCCCGGAATATACGTACAGTGAATATTAAATTGATGATGCAGAGACAGCTACACCAGCCTGCGTAGGAAGGACATGATGGGGAACGGCGTGGACCTACCTTGTTTATAATTTGTGCCGTAGCCTGGTTGTCTGTGGCGAAGACCACCCTTTGTCCTGTCCAGGTATGGCCCCAGACCTGAGCAGCTGCCGCGATGGGATACAGTTTGAAGAGTGATGATGACTGAGTAAAACCGGGGATTAGAAGAATTTCTGGAGGCCAAGGTCATGCGAACCAGTGATGGCCAAAAATTGCATCGAAACCTGTGGAGGCAGCGGCATCCGTGACTACCTGAGGTGACAGGGCTGGTGCTGACGGAATGAACATCGATATGCCGTTCCAATTTGTAAGGAACTCATCCCACATTGTTAAAGCTGCTATCGCTGCTGGATCCAGTTTGAGTATTTAATCAGGGTCTTGCACCTGGGAGAGGAAAATGAAAAGATGTGAAATGAAAGAATGCCCCTGAGGGAACGCCCTCAAGGCAAAATTGAGCATCCCTAACAAGGATTGTAGCTGTCTTTTAGTACACCCTTGTGAAAGGGTAAAGTCGTGGATAACTGACCTGATTCAGGCTAGCTTGTCAGGAGGCAGGCTAGCCTGCATGGAGCAGGTTTCAAGAGTGATGGCTAGGAAGGTGATGGCGTGTGCCAGGCCTTCCACTTTATGTTCAGCTATGGGCACGTTAAGATTGCCAAACACCACTCTTAGTCTGTCCAGGTTTACTGGGCCATTCGATGAGCAGAAAATAATTGAGATAATGAATGACCATCTGGCACTGGGCCTGGTGTAATAGAGTCCAGGTAAGAGACTGGGCGATGATATCAAACAGCCATTGACTGGTTTTAGAGCCGAAGGTCAACTTAGTAGCAATGCAATATGAATCTTTCCATTTGATACCGTGCCATCGCCAGAAGGCCGGCTCGATGGGCAGAAGTTTAAATGCGTCTGAAATGTCTGCTTTAGACAGCCAGGGTCTGTACCTATGTTGATAATGGCCTGAATAGCTAAGTCAACCGATGCATACTTCAAGGAGAATTCCTCAGAAGGAATTAGGGAATTTAGACTTGGGATGTGCGAAGAAGGAGGTGCAGACAAGTCGTACAGCAACCAAAGTTTATTTGAGAACTTGCCCTTGACAAGCCCAATAGGGCTGACTCTCCAGGTAGTGAAAGAAGACTGTGTGAAGGGGTTAATGATGAACCCTCGGTCCAGTTCGGCCTGCAATAGACTGTCTATAGACTGTTCATCGATGGCGGCTGACAAGAGATTCCTGCAGTGTTGACGGCGGTGTGGAATCCTGACGTGAACCTGGAAAACTGCCAGTGAGGGAGTGGAGTGTGCAGAGAGGTAAAACCCCAACCATTGGAATCTATTCGGCTTAGTCAGGATGTGTTAAACTGTTTAAGATGGCACGTAATCTTTGGATGCGCCTAGTGGCACGTCACACAAATATGGTGCAGCCGGCATTAACTATAGTTGAATGATCTGTAGTTGAAGTTGTTGCAGATCGATGCTCCCCCTACTGACAGAACGGGCCTTCCCAACTTGTCCACCTGGTGCAACTCTGTGGGGGCCAGCATGCCCTGACCAGTAGCGGAGGTGGAGGGGAAGTTGAAGGGGCATCTAGTGGCTGTGTTGGAGCACCAGTTTGCCGTATGGGTGGAGGACTTGCATATAGCGCAGAGTGGGAAGCGTAAACCGGTAAAGTGGTGGCAGAAAACCTTTGTGTAGATGACCCTCCAGTTTGTAGTGGCCTGCAACTGTGCGAGCCTGGCTGCTGCTTTGGTCAAAAACAATCCTTAATAGTCATATAATGAATATCCCTTGTACTTATGGCCTAGGTCCACCACTGCATGGAGGTACCCAGCTCTTCCCTTCTGCTGGGGTTGGCCGAGCAAAGGACATCTCTCAACATTCCGAAGGCCAAGACAAATTCAGTGACCGTCAGTTTGCAGTTGAGCCTGGGGTCTTTGTACTTAAGGAACACTGAGACATCCGCCCAGGCGTATGACTTATTCTCGGCCAGGTCATGGACTGATGTAAGGAAGGAAGTCAATTTGATGTCCTTGCCGTCCAAGATGTTTTCCTGATGCTGGCTTCGACAAGATGGGCGGGGAAGATGGTAGGACTGGTCTTTAGAGCCTTCCATACCTGTGGAAGTAGGTGCCAGAACCGGAACAGCGACAGAGTCTCGGAGGGCCGCAGCTGGGCGCAACTGTCACTCTGGTTTGAATGTCAGAGACCACTGTAGACAATGAGGTCACCATGGAATGAAGCTGGGAAATGGACATGGATATTGACTCCAGGGATGCCTGCTGGGTGCTGGGCCCAGCTGCCGCTGGTGGTAGGAAGAGCAGCTTGAAGAGCTCAGCTTTCCTGGCTGTAGCGGGGTAGGGAACTGCCCTGCGCTTCAGCTCTGCTGTGAGCTTGGGGATGGTCCATCCCATGAGGGACTGCATGCTGCTGTGCTCTTAACCCACGGAGGGTGACAGAGGGGCGGGTGTGAAATCCTTACTGCCGGCCTGCGACATGGCTCCGGCTATAAGACAAGAAAAAAGGGGGTACATGTGTTAAGAGGAGTCGTAGAAGTAGGAAAGTGAACGGAGTTGAATACAGAAAATTTTGTTAAGAAGAAAAAACGAGAAGGACAGGAAAAGGAATGACAGGTGCAGTTAAGAAGCCGGTTTGCATTCTGAAGCATTGAACGCTGTTGAGTGTAATTTTAGGATACTCAAAAGCGTGCGTGGCAACCGAGGTGAGCCAGGAGGTGATTGGCCAGGTAACCGATAGCTCGGGTGCTTGTCTGTGTTGAGCACAAACCTGTAAACCAGAGCCCCAGAGTGTACTGGGGCGAAAAGCAGAAGTCTGCAAAGGCCTAAGTAGGAATGTTGCGATCTATAGTATGTGACGTGTGCTCGGTCAACCAATGCTTGTACTGTCAGCAAGCTCAATCATTTGGTGACCTTGTCTGCGTAGGTGAAGGGTCGCCCTTAAAAAACCGAGTGTAATGCAAAGAAACATGTGACAGTAACTAACGCCCAATGAACAGCCCAATTGTGTATGTGAACTAAATGTTTAGTGAAAGGGTGCTGCAGAATGATGTAAGAGAGGAACCCGTGTACTACACACATTACTGGCGCCCTAGTAGCGAAGTCCTAGTTGGAGTCGAGAACTCAGTCGACAGGGAACCTGTAGTGAGGGTGACATAGAAGTCCAGTTTTTTTTTTATTACCTGTTAAAACGAGCTGTCCCACCCCTGCTATGTGACTGCCCTTGCGAATATGCGATCTCAGTGTTTTTTTTTTTATTTACCTGACGAAATAACGTCCGACCTGGTGCAGGTTGAAACCAGAACTCGACTGACCTAAAGGAGAAACGACAGACAGAAATGGTGAGTGGCTCGTTTGTATGCCACTGTGGACGATGAGTGGTCGAATTGTGTGCCACTAGAAATGATGTGTGGGTGGATTGTGTGCCACTAGAAATGATGTGTGGGTGGATTGTGTGCCACTTGAAATGATGTGTGGATGGATTGTGTGCCACTAGAAATGATGTGTGGCCGAATTGTGTGCCACTAGAAATGATGTGTGGATGGATTGTGTGCCACTAGAAATGATGTGTGGCTGGATTGTGTACCACTAGAAATGATGTGAGGCCGGATTGTGTACCACTAGAAATGATGTGAGGCTGGATTGTGTGCCACTGGAGACGTGCTTGCAACGATTGCAAGAAAGTAGCCTTATTAGGAAGGTGAAAATAAGGATAGCAGAAAACTGAGTATGTAGGAATGAACTATAATCGTGAAAACCGTGCCTGAGTGTATGAAATTAATCCTATATGAATCGGCTGAAGAATGTACAAAATTAATCCGGTATGAATCGGCTGTGAAATAAAACCGGTACGAATCGGCTGAAGAGTGTATGAAATGAATCTGATATGAATCGGCGGTAGAGTGTATGAAATAAAACTGATACAAATCAATTGTAGAGTGTATAAAATTAATCTGATATGAATCATTGTGCTGCCGACGCAACTAGATTATAATCGGACTGTAACGTGTATGAAACGGATCTGATACAAATTGGCTATAGAGTGTATGAAATGAAACCGTTACGATTCGGCTGTAGAGTGTATGAAATGAAACCAATACGAACCGGCTGTAGAGTGTATAAAATGAAACCGATACGAATCACTGTGCCATCAATGCAACTCGGCTGTATGAAATGAAACTGATAGGAATCGGCTATAGAGTGTATGAAATTAAACCAATATGAATCGGCTGTAGAGTGTATGAAATGACTCTGATACAAATTGTTGTGCCGCTGACGCGACTACATTAGAATCATACTGTAGCTTGTATGAAATGAATCCGATTCGAATTCGAGTGGAGTGTATGAAATAAAACCGATACCAATCGTTGTGCCGGTGTTGCGACTAGATTCAAATCAGACTGAAGCGTGTACTAAATGGCCGCAATATGAATTGTTTGTGCCGCCGAAGAGACTAGACTCGAATTGGGCTGTAGCGTGTATGAAATTACTCCAATACAAATCGTTGTGCCCCGTCTCGACTACATTTGAATCGGATTGTAGCGTGTATGAAATTAATCTGATACAAATCAGCTGTATGAAATGAAACCGATACAAATCAGCTGTAGAGTGTATGAAATTAAACCGATACGAATCGGCTGAAGAGTGTATGAAATAAAACTGATACGAACCGGCTGTAGAGTATATGAAATTAATCCGATATGAATTGGCTGTAGAGTGTATGAAATTAATCCGATACGAATAGTTGTTCCGCCGACGTGATTGTATTTGATTCGGACTGTAGCGTGTATGAAATGAATCCGATACAGTCGGCTGTATAAAATGAATCCGATACGAATCGGCTGTATGAAATGAAAACTATGCGAAACGACTGTGGAGTGTATGAAATGAAACCAATACGAATTAGTGTGCCGCTGATGCAACTAGATTCTAATCGGGCTGAAGCATGTACGAAATGACCCCGATACCAATCGTTTGTGCAGCTGACGTGACTAGATTTGAATCAGGCTGTAGCGTGTATGAAATGGACTTAATATGACTCATTGTGCCACTGATGCGACTAGATTTGAATCGGGCATGAATTGTGGCGTGCATGAATGTTTTAACGAAAGAAGGCCTGTGACTGGCCGTGCATTGTAGCGGTGTGGTTGGCAACGCTCGAGGATTGTCTAACAAACTGAGAAAAGAATTGTAGTGGGTAAAAAGATTAAATAAAAAGACTGCGATCGGAGACATACAAACAATTCGTAAGTTCACCTACGGGGTCCGTAAATACGAAATGGGGAACACGAAGAACCGAAATGACTACACATGATACGAAAAATGGTTACGAATCCTACCTGTGACAGTGAGTAGGACTTGATCGACAAAACCACGAAGGGGACAACCACAACACACTGAATACGGAAACACAGACTCGCAAACACGAAGTGAGCTGGGAAGAGTCGGCCTAATGATGTAACGAATCGCACACTGGAACCGACAAAGACCACCATAAATTCAGGCCACCATACTGGCCTTCTTATATATCCACTTCCCGACCAGCGCCGTAAATAGGCGTCGGCTGGTTTTGAGCGGCTCTACTGGGACATAGCCTGCAGCTGAAGGCTATATCCCGGTATAATTTTTTAGAGCTGGCAGTTAGCTATCCAGGGGTAACCACTGATCCGGCTCGGGAGCCGCTCGGTCGTTATCCCAGGGGGCGGGAGGGGACATCCTGTCACAATACTGTGAAGTGCAAAGGAGGGAAGGAGGGTCTTTTAGACCCCCCAGCCCTCCAAAAAGAGTACCTGTCACCACATATTACTATCACAAGGGATGTTTACATTCCTTGTGATAGCAATAAAAGTGATCAGAATTTTTTCTTTTAGACCCCAGACCTCCAAAAAGAGTACCTGTCACCACATATTACTATCACAAGGGATGTTTACATTCCTTCTGATAGCAATAAAAGTGATCAGAATTTTTTTTTAAAGGGACAGTGTTAAAAATAAATAAATAAATAAAAAAAAATTAGAGCGCCACCGTCCCCGCGAGCTCGCGCAGCAAAGAAAACGCATATGTAAGTCGCACACGCATATGAAAACGATGTTCAAACCACACATGTGGGGTATCGCCGTGATCGCCAGAGTGTGAGCAGTAATTTTAGTAAAAGACCTCCTCTGCACCCCTAACCTGGTAACCGATAAAAAATGTTAAAGCGTCGCCTATGGGACTTTTTAAATACCGGACTTTGTCGCCATTCCGCGAGTGTGCACAATTTTCAACCGTGTCATGTATGGTATCTATTTACTCGGCGTAACATCCTCATTCACAATATACAAAAAATGTTGAATTTGCACAGAGCAGCCCGGATCCTCCTTTTCTCGGGTCCCTCTTCTGTGCTCCTGGTCCCTCCTTCCTTCAAGTGTTCCCTTATCCAGCAGCTCTCTATGGGGGCACCCAAGCCAAGTCAGAGCTCCGTGTATTCATTCAGACATGAGCCCGAACCTGACCCCGCCCCCTCTCTCCCCTGATTGGTTGACAGACTTTGATTGACAGACATGGGAGCCAATCGAGCCACTGCTGTGTCTCAGCCAATCAGCAGAAGTGTACTGGATGGCTGAGGGGATCGTGGACATCGCTACAGAGAGAAGGGGCTCAGGTAATTGATTAGGGGGTGCTGGGGAGGCTGCTACACACAGAAGGTTTTTTATCATAATGTATAAAATGCATTAAAATAAAAAGAACCTTCTGCCTTTACAACCCCTTGAAGGTATATTTCAAATGTTAACTGTTTAACAACTTCAGCCCCGGGAAGTATTTCCCACTTTAGGACCAGAGCACTTTTTGCGATTCGGCACTGCATCACTTTAACTGACAATTGCGCGGGAGTGCAACGTTGTACCCAAACAAAATTTGTGTCCTTTTTTCCCACAAATAGAGCTTTCTTTTGGTGGTATTTGATCCCCTCTGTGTCATTTCTGATCGCCACTATAAACAAAAGCAGAGCGACAATTTTGCAAAAAAAAAACAAATTTCTTCCTTTTTGCTAAAATACAAATCCAAAAAAAATATAAAAAACACTTTTTTTCCAGCGTTTTTAGCCGATTAATATTCTTACTCATATTTTTGGTAAAAAAAAATCGCAATCTGCTTTTAGTGATCGGTGTGCGCAAAAGTTGCCGCGTTTACGGATGATAAGAATTCATTTCTGCGGTTTTTATTATTTTTTACTAGTAATGTCGGCGATCTGCGATTTTTCGCAGTACTACGATATTGCAGCGGACATGTCGGACCATTTTGACACTTTTTTGGGACCATTGGCATTTATACAGCGATCAGTGCTATAAAAATGCACTGATTACTATGTAAATGCCATTGGCAGTGAAGGGGTTAACCTGGAGGGGGCGCTCTAAAGGTTAACTGTGTTCCCTGGGCGTGTTCTAACTGTGTGTGGGCTGGGCTGGCTGGGGGAAGGGAGTGATCACGGCTTCCATATACAGGAAGCCGGTGATCACAGCCCTCCCCCTCTAACAGAACGGAGATCCGTGTTTACTTACACGGACCTCTGTTCTTTCACTGCTGGGGGGGGGCATCGCGGGTAGCCTTTGGCGATCAAGTTCGCCGTACCCACTCCCTGGCCCCCCCCGGACACAGTGAGCGCACGAGCGCGCCTCCAGCGGTGCGCGCGTGCTCACAGTGAGGGATATCGCAGCCGCCGTCATATGACTGCGGTTTGCGATATCGAGCCACTCTGTCGCCGTCAGACTGCGGTCGGCAGTCGACAAGTGGTTAAGAAATTTCTTCCTGTCTAGAGATTTATACATTTGTATATTTCATAATATAATTAATGTTCTTTCATGTGTTTCATGTGCAATGATAATACCTCAGTAATAAAAAGTTTATAAAAAAAAAGACTAATATTATAATTTAGCTTATTCAATAGGCTCCTTTGGTCCAACATGAAAGCTAGTCAGAAGATCTATGCTACCATAACTTAAAGGGATTTATTGTTCTTATTACTTTTCATTCTTTCCAATTTTGGAAAATCAATTAAATTCCTTCTTTTGCATTATATTTCCCTGTTTATCTTGGACTTTCTCAAAAACTCAACTCCTCTCTCAAACAGTCTACTCTATATTGCTGGCTAGTACATTTAAATTTGAGATTTTTCTCACCAGCCATTGCAGCCAAGCCAAGCCTGCAAAGTTGCCAATATGTCTGTGGTCTCGTAGCCTAGACCTAGGGAAAAGACTGTGGATCTAAGCAGTATGAGAGCACTCTTGACCCACCCAGCCTGTCCCTGAAAACTCAAAGCATACAGTAAGCAGTGTTTGCTGTGAACTCATTTTATAATATATCTCTTCTCTACCCAGACATGACAAAGCTCATGCTATAGATTGGATGCAGATTCAAATAATCTAAGACTATAAACATATTTTTACCTGCAATTTGTGTACAGAAACAGATTTCACAATTGTAGACTTTAGTTGTCATTTGGTGTGAGCATGCATCCTTATTGGAGACAGGATTAGTCACAGAAAAAATTCCTTCTGTTAGCATGCTGATTATACAGACATAGGTACATAGTTAGGTTCTCGTATACTGTATCATACTGTGAATGAAATCCTGCCACTAGGTGGTAGTATCATGTTTAAAGTATTGTTGTTTAGCCATGCGTCCAGCACCATCTCGCTGGTAATATCTGCAGCCGCTAGCCAACAGGTTATGGGCCCAGATTCAACCACAGCACTATGTTGTAAATACTGCTGCAGATACAGGTACAGATCAGAGTTATAGCAAAAGTCTCTGAAAAATAAAACATTCAGAAAACAATAATGATGTCTGCTAACAGTGCTTCAGCAAAATTTTCAGTTGGTAATCTGACAAACTAGAACTACCAGATCTTGAAACGTAATATTAAGATGCTGCTGATAAGAGATTGTGCATGGAAGTGTATACAGGAGCCTAGATCAAGCCCAGCTACAGATCAGTGCACAAAAAAGTTCAAAAGTAGCTCAATCTATGAGGAGCATTCAAGTCAAACCAGGAGTTTATATAATAAAAGAACAAATTTCAAGGTGTGGAAACTGCATTTATTTTTTTACATACTCCTCTGCTACATTTATATACTTATCCTAGCAATTAACATGGAAAGCTTCAGCACAGAAAGATTTGTCAGTATGCCTGAACCATCTTAGGACATCTTGTTTCACTTCGTCAACGGAAAGATTTGCATAGATTACTCGCTTGTGCTATTTCACGACAGGTTATGTGTTGATTATTCAGGTTCAGGCACTCCAAGCGCTGAATGTTTACAGGAATGACTGCTGTGGGCTGGGAGATCATCACTGATGGACGTGCGGCCATCTTTGAAATGTTTACACCATTCGAATGTCTTACTGCAGCTGGGCTCCTCATCATCGTACTGTGCTTGAAGACTTCTGTAGCTATCCGCAAGTTTTACGTCTTCATTCGCAAGAACCTTCACCCCACACTGTTCCATGCATGCACTAATACTGTTTTATGCCATCTTGATCAAGATTAAGTCTCTGGACAGGCCTGCAACATTTGGCCGCCTATCAGTAATAGGACACACTTGCCATTTACGATTGCATGTAGTACTGCCATGCTAGCATCCCTTTTTATACCTGTAAAAATTAAAAGTCTCAGTTTGACTTGGACGCCTCTTGTATATCCCCAAGCATCAATAATTACTGTATGTAAATTGTACACAAAGGGAGCATATCTTAGAAATAAATTATACTTAATTGGATAGCTATACCAGACTAAGCTGATGAAAAGCTAGAGCATTTGAGTATTAAGACTATTTAAGATGTACTTTAGAAATGGTAGAACATCTGCAAGCTATAGGAGAAGAAATAAAAGAGTTTCATGTAGCAACACTGCTATTCAGTGATCTCCCTGACAACTGTGAGACACTGGTTACATCACTTGATGCTCACCCAGTTGATGAGCTTACCTTGGAAAATGTTAAAGGCAAGCTTTGTGAATGAATATAAGCATACAGTGAAAATGTTCCTATGGCATAATCTACACTAAAAACCAACTACTGCAGTAATGGCTATATGCAGTGAGAAACACATGAATGTTTTATGTGCAAACAGACAGGTCACAAAGGCAAATTTCAGAATTTAGCATGAATCAGCAAAATAGCCAAGTTAAACAACAATAAGCCAAAAGTTTTAAAAAAGGAATGCCTTTCAATCAAAAGAGGGCTTCTCATCATTTATCACCTGGTGCATTCACTCTGGAGCTACAAGTCATATAGCCAATGATAAAAAAAAATTGTTCACTCAACATGATCTAAGCAAAGAAAGAATTTTTGCAGCTAATGGACGGTATATGGCCTCAGAAATTGTACTATATGTTCCTACGCTTGAAAGTGATTTATTGACAATGAGGAAGATCACCAAGCAAGGAGATCTGGGGACATTCATGAGTGTGAGATTAAGGATACAGTCTATTCACCAAATTGAGGTTTAACAGACTCCTGGCCATGGAATTGCCCAGTTTGGGCTGTACAAGCTCACTTACCAGCTAGCCCGCAACAAACTGAATTGTCCTGTCTAACAGTTCACGTCAAAACCAGGGGTTTAGTTTGTCAACGTTTGCAAATAGTTGTGTAAGCTGCAGGGCCACTTCACGACACCCTAGTGTGCTGCAGTCCTAAATCTATAAATTTTGAGAGCCTCCAAGGTTGTAGCAAATATATAATAATGAAAAGATTAAGGGCAGGTATGCCTCTTTAAATGCACAGGGACGCACTGGACACCCAGCAATAGTACAATGGCAGCGAAGGTATCCAGTGCACCCCCGCACCAATTAAGCAATAGTATAAACAAATGGAAACCACCCCAGCCTTTAACTGGCCTTTGCAGCAAGGAATACATGGTAGGGCGACGCATGTCAAAAAACAACAAAGAAAAATTCCAAGATCACTTACCAGCAAGCCTGCAACAAACCAAATTGTCCAGTCTAACAGTTCATGTTAAAACCAGGGGTTTAGCTTGAACATATTTGAATATATGCGTAAGCTGCAGGGCCACTTCACGGCACCTTAGTGTACTGCAGTCCTAACTCTATACATTTTGAGAGTCTCCACTCACACGGCTTTCTGCGAACTGCTGCAGGTGTCAGAGCGAACTGTGAACTTGCATAGGGAATCGGATCACAGGGGTGTTCTCACCCCTGCGATCCAATTCCAGTGCGGGAGAACAAAGACTCCGGCACCTTTTTTGGTGCAAATCTAATGCGAGTTCAGCCATACAACTGTATGGCTGAACTCGCATTGCTCAGAGATCGCATGTGATTGGCACACTCCTAAACCTTATGGACAGCCTTCCCAGAAAAGATAAAGCTGTTATAGCTGAAACAGGTGGGCCAACTTAATATTGAACCCTACGGACTAAGACTGGGATGCCATTAACTACTTCAGCCCCAGAAGGATTTACCCCCTCCCTGACCAGAGCACTTTTTGTGATTCGGCACTGCGTCGCTTTAACTGCGATGCTGTACCCAAACAAAATTGACGTCCTTTTTTCCCACAAATAGAGCTTCTTTTTGGTGGTATTTGATCACCTCTGTGGTTTTTATTTTTTGCGCCATAAGTAAAAAAAGAGCAACAAATTTGAAAAATAAAACAATATTTTTTACTTTTTGTTATATTAATGTGACATTTTTGACACTTTTTTTAAGACCACTGACATTTATACAGCTATCAGATCTTAAAATAGCCACTGATTACTGTATAAATGCCACTGGCAGGGAAGGGGTTAACCTGTAGGGGGCAATCAAGTGGTTAAATGTGTTCCCTCAGCGTGTTCTAACTGTATGGGGGCTGGGCTGGGAGGTACATGACAGATCTAACTGATCCGATTACTAGATCACTGTCTTGCCACCTGTCAGAACAGTGTTTACATCAGCGTTTCCCCATTCTTCCCCTGTAGCAGGCGATCGGCCGACCCACGGCCCCACTTACGGAGCGCGTGGCGGGCACAAGAGCGCGCCCATCCGCATCTGCGGCTGTGTGGATTGCATTTTATAGACATGATCTGCGCAGCAGAGCTACTTTGCCGCCGTATATCCACGCAATACAGTCAGCAAGCGGTTAATGTTCATGTGCGTTTAAAGGCAGGTGGCATAATACTTTTGGTAATATAGTATATATACTGTATATATATATATATATATATATATATATATATATATATATATATACACACCTTTTTTTCCTTTTTCTACAAGGGATGACATGATCTCTGTTCTTAGCTGCTTAAGGGGCTTAGAGAGCTGTGGGTGGAGACTGCAGGGGGGGGGGGTGTCTGCAGGAGGCAAGGTTAAAGCAGTACACTGATCTTTACAGTGATGCTGTTCAGGGGAGTGTACGTTTTGGCCACAGGAGGACAGGCAAGCTGTGCTCCCAGTATAGCCAGAAAACTGACCACAGAGTGATCAGTTTGAAATAGGAAACTGGGGGGGGGGGGGGGGTACTGGCAGGATCACCAGGTATTTCATACAAAAGAAGCAATACAAAGAGAATAGAATACTTTTTTAAGGCACGTTTATGGTACAACAGACACATATCAGGAATATTAAATATTGGGGTAACATACTCTTTAAAGCAGAACTCTGGGAAAACACTTTTTTCCATGTCCTTGCTGCTGATCTCCTACCTTCAACAACTATTACATCCATCTTCTGCTGAGCTCTGTAGTTCATCTGCAATAGCCTGCTGAACTTGCTGAAAAACCGTTATTGCCCAGTGATTTCCTGTTTGTAAGACCGCTGGCTGATATTTCTCCTGTACCCCCAACCAGCGGTCTTGCAACTTCCCACCTGTAGTTTTCTAACAGCGAGCAGGCATTTCTATTTCTGCCTGTTCGGCTGTAGTGGGCAGAGGAGGTCTCACAGCCCCTGATCTGTGCCTCCTATAGAGGTGGTTTCCTCCTCCCTCCTCCTTTTCCTCCCTGCCAGCACCGCCCCCACCCGCCATCTCTCATCAATGAGAGAGCGGAGATCTTGGCTGTGACAGGTATTCCTGGTATGCCTGCTATGTGAAACACTGCTCGCTGTAACTTCCCTCCTCCTCCCAGACCCGCATTGGGACAGTGCGCTCTGCACTGTCTATCACAATGCGGGTCTGGGAGCAGGGAAGTTACAGCAAGTGGTGTTTCACATAGCAGGCATACCAGGAATACCTGTCACAGCCAAGATCTCCGCTCTCTCATTGATGAGAGATGGTGAGCAGGCGGCGGGGCGGTTGATCTGTCATTGATGCCCACACTGGTGTGACCGCACTGATAGGCACTGATAAGCTGCACTGATGGGCACTGATAAGCGACACTGGTGTGACCGCACTGATGGACAATGATAAGCTTCACTGATGGGCACTGATACTGTAAGTGGCACAGTTAAGACCGCACTGATGGGCACTGATAAGCTGCACTGGTGGGCATTGTTGTGACCGCACTGATGGGCACTGATAAGCTGCACTGATGGGCACTGATAAGCCGCACTGGTGAGACTGAACTGATGGGCACCTATAAGCTGCACTGGTGGGCACTGGTGTGACCGCACTGATGGGCACTGATAAGGCACACTGATGGGCACTGATAAGCTACACTGGTGGGCACAGAGGAGAATGCACTTATGGGCACTGATGAACTGCACTGAGGTGGCACTGATGAGGCTGCACTGATAAACTGCACTAATGGGCACTAAGGCTGCACTTATGGGCACTGATATGCTGTACTAATGGGCACTGATGAGGCTACACATATGGGCACTAATGAGGCTGCACTGATAAGCTGCACTGATAAGCAGTGGACACTGTCCACTGCATTACTGACACCGTACACTGCCAAATATCTGTAGGAGGGGTTTCCACCATCCCTGCAAAGTTTGCAGTAATTTTTATGTCTTATTTTCAGTGTGATGTGTATTATACGGGACATATCACAGAGACCGGTATTGTGGTAATATTGACGTTTATTGAGATTATGGGTTGTGTCTACAGTTTAGTAATGATTACATAAAGCAAGTAAGGACCATATGTTTATCTCCTGTTGTGTCTGGAGGGGAGAGAACACATGCTTTGCATTTATAAGGCTGTAACCTATCCTGCCCTGCTGTGTTTGTCGCTGAGAAGTGGGCCTGGCTGCAGAATGAGGGGTGTGATTTATGTTGAAGTGGGCTTGTTCACATTTACAGTATCTCACAAAAGTGAGTACACCCCTCACATTTTTGTAAATATTTTATTCTATCTTTTCATGTGACAACACTGAAAAAATGACACTTTGCTACAATGTAAAGAATGAGTGTACAGCTTGTATAACAGTGTAAATTTGCTGTCCCCTCAAAATAACTCAACACACAGCCATTAATGTCTAAACTGCTGGCAACAAAAGTGAGTACACCCCTAAGTGAAAATGTATAAATTGGGCCCAAACTGTCAATATTTTGTGTGACTACCATTATTTTCCAGCATTGCCTTAACCCCCTTGGGCATGGAGTTCACCAGAGCTTCACAGGTTGCCATTGGAGTCCTCTTCCACTCCTCCATGATGACATCTCGTAGCTGATGGATGTTAGAGACCTTGCGCTCCTCCACCTTCAGTTTGAGGATGCCCAACAGATGCTCAATAGGGTTTAGGTCTGGAGACATGCTTGGCCAGTCCATCACCTATAACCTCAGCTTCTTTAACAAGGCAGTGGTCAACCCTTACCCTCTAATAAATGTGCCCCATCATTAACTTATTCTATTGTCACGTTTTTGGGGTTGTGTTCGATATGCGCAAAGAGAGATCACACAAATACTTAAAAGTATAACATTTATTAAAAGTAATGACAGATACAGATAAAGATAAAGAAACTATCAGGAATACTTAACCACTTCACCCCCGGAAGGATTTCCCACTGTAGGACCAGAGCACTTTTTGCGATTTGGCACTGCGTCGCTTTAACTGACAATTGCGTAGCAGTTCAACGTGGTACCCAAACAAAATTTGCGTCCTGTTTTTCCGACAATTAGAGCTTTCTTTGGTGGTATTTGATCACCTCTGCGTCATTTCTGATCGCCGATATATAGGTAAGATATCTTTGGAGTTTTGCAGCTCACAAGTCATAGACGTGCAAGCACATAACCACATGGTTGAGTACCTGAACGGTTCCATCCGCTATACTTTGCAACAAGAATTTATTCATTCAGTACATCAGACACTGAGTTTGAGTGCTGACCTGGGGACTTCCAAAACTACCATGGCAGTAGAGGTGGAACCCTCCACTGACATTAGCTCCTTCCTACCTCTCGCCCATCTTTTGAGGATGATTGACAGGATATCACCTCCCAGTGCCATGCCTACGGAGTGTTTTATACAGCAAATGTCCTCCCAGTGTCATATGACTTCTCACATGTTACCAACTTGAGCCTTTGCAACCATGCTTCCTCCCAGGCTGCATCTTTTGAAATAGGAATATTTACTTGATCTGACTTTTTAAGACAGCTTATGGTGCTTTCACTATTTATTTTTATTACTGAAAGGCTTTTAATACGTGTACCAAGGCTTTTTATCACTTTCGTGGTATTCGACAGAATTTTTCAGTCTAGTTCATTTATAAGGATAAAGTTTTCTACGTCGGACCCTCCTTCGTACCAACGTTTCCGAGTTCAACCATTGTACACTCTTCAGTATACTGTGACCCTCCTGTAAACGACATATTTTGTGAGGCATCCGTACCGTGACCCTCCACTATAGGACAGTTAGTAGGAGTTTTCTACCCGCTCTCCATCCTTCCTCGATTACAGTCACCTCCCAAGGTGGAGATGACGGTACCATCAAAACCTTCAGGGGTCCAGTCGTG
>BLSH010355584.1:514340-529563 GCA_018402905.1 Glandirana rugosa | reverse complement strand
GCAGGTCGACGGACAACCGACTGATAGACTGGTAATCATACGTGCTAAGATGTCGGCTAAAGGTTAATAGCAGGTTGTCTTCAACCGACTGTTCTGATCTTTTGAAAACAACCGGTTTTTCAACCTACACAAGCCTTGGGTCCTTCACAAGCCAGCACATTTGTACACAAGTATTAAGTGTTTAGTATAAGTGGACTTGAAGGAGCAATATGCGAGCATTGTGTAGTGATGTAAGCCGAAACTGTTTTGACGGTTGTCGGTTAAACCTGTTTTCAACCTGTAAGCCAACAGGTTGTTAGACGTGCACATATGCTCGTATACACGTGCAGATTGTTGGACAACCGAATGTCCAACTTTTGTCCAAATTGGCTGTTGGCAGTTTTGTCAAAGCCGAATGTAGTGATGTGTTACGAGCGTATAACGAGGAAGTTCAGGTGAATATGATTTGTGAATTATGAACACATGTTTACACGACCGAACACTTCCTGGGTTCCGAACACATCCAACTTTTTGGCCAACAAAAGTTTTCTAGTCTTGTCAGCCAACTTCTGTTGGACGATAATTGGAAATCGGCTGTAGAATCGTGCATACTAATGGTCAGATAGTCAGCCAACAGGCAGCTGGACGACCGTTGTTGGCCGATAATCATACCATGTGTACGGGCCTTAAATCTTGCTAATGAAGCAATGGATATCAGTAAAAAAACTGACTGGGGTTCTAGCTGTCCCCTATTATTTGCAAAACAAAGAAAAAAAGTTTTGGTTGAACATACACTAAAAATTCCATTGACACGCAGTAATTGGGTACATAAATAGAACATTCTCTTTTTCTTTAGTCAACCAACCCATGGAGTCAAATGTATTTCTGCACTGACAACAAATAACAATGGTGGAAAATTCTCAATAAGTAGATTTGAGAATTTAGTCATTTATGCCCATATCTGATGCAATGACCTAAAATCTGAGCTCTGTATTATTGCATAGTGGTTTCCAATTTTTTTTAAATTTGATAAGCCTTGAAGATTATGGCAGCTGTGGATATGGTAAACTGGGAAGTTCTCTCAGCTACTACAAGCAAAGCAGGTAAGCAGAATGGGGCCAGACTACTGTGCTTTACTAAATGTAACCAAAAGGCAATGCTGCCTGTGGAAAGATGGGAATACGATTGTTTTGCTCATATATAAACCAGTTATCACAACAGGAAATAGATTAGGACAAGTTGTTTTCAGGACTGAATTGAGGATTTACATTTTTACCATGCAGCCAAGAGACCTTGCATTGGAAGATTTTACTACAGATAAAGCTTCTTTGAATAGCATCTTAACCATTTAAGCTCCACCACATATATATACGCGATCCGACAATTCCTGGCAGAGGGAGCCTATCAGTGAGTACTGCAGACTCAATGTCCACCGGCGCCCGACGATCATCCTACAGAGAGACAGAACGGCAGTCTGCCTAAGTAAACAAGGAAGATCGCCGTTCTGGCAGGAGGAAAGGCATGGATCCTGTGTCTCTGCAAAGCAGGAACAAGGATCCATGCCTTCCCCTAGTAAAAGCACCTCCCACAGTGTAGTAAAACACTGCTTAGTCACACAGTTAACCCTTTGATCGCCCCTGATGTTAACCCCTTCCCAGCCAGTATCATTAGTACAGTGACAGTGCATATTTTTTAGCACTGGTCACTGTATTAGTGTCAAAGGAGACATTGTTGAAAGAAGTAGCAGAGGAGACACTAAGGTCTGCCATCAATTGGGAAGGAGCCATTCATATCTGGTGCAGTGTTCAGCCGGAAACCATTGTTTACCATTATCTAGCCCATCTGACCTGCTGACTGAAAAGCAGTGGGTCCATTCGCTTCGGTGAGTGGGGACACAAGAGGGATCCTGGCACCTGGCACGTTTTCTGCACTTATTGTTCACTTGTTTATTTACTTCACTGAAGAGCACCTATGGTCACTTTATCATACCAACGGTTGATTTTTTATATTTTTTATGGACACATATGGTTATCTATTACATCAACGGTTGATTTTTTATATTTTTTATGGACACATATGGTTATCTATTACATCAACGGTTGATTTTTAATATTCCTTATGGGCACTTATGGACTTTGCGTTGAATTTGATTAAGTTTTGAAAGTTTACTTGGAAAATCACTTATTATATATTAGATTATATATTATATATTTTTTACTATTATTAATATCACATGTAGTTTGGGTGGCGCTGAAATATTGTGTTTCATCTATTGCGGCTTACTGCCGACATTACAGCAGCCTCCCTGGGGAGGTAGGAATTAAAATAACCCCCCTCCTAATCACTTATTAACACTATTTTAGCACATAGATCTATCACCTAATTCGTCTTGGCGCAATCAGTTTTTTCAATTATCATTCAATAAATATAAATACTTTAATGTCCTTGTAAAATAATGCATTTGTGCTTTATGTCAGTATGTAGTCAATAGATTTATGTAGGATGCCCATATACCGGATAAAAGTGTATTTTCCTATGAAATGTGAGATAATTGCCCACTGTCCAAGCCTCCCTCAACATGAGAAAATGGTTCATCATTTAATAAACCTAGTTAACATACCTCCATCTTCACATCTAGTGAATGAAATTATCTGTCAACAGGACAGCTTGTGCCTTGGAAAATCCCCTTCATAAAGAAACAGTGACACATTTACTATATTTATCACTTCCATCGTATTTCCCTCGTACTTTGAAGCTAGACAATTGCCTGGATATTGAGGCGCATCCTCATTATCTACTAACAAAGAAGTGTATTACTTTATCTCTCCAAACTGACATTTGATGGTACTAGGATCTATTCATCCTAGATATTATTTATTGCCAAGTAATCTTAAATCAGTTTCCATATAGGTATGATTTCTTATATCCAATAATGGTTTTTGAGTATATTAGATGGTACAAGCATATTCACACGTATATCATCTCACCCTCTTAAAGAAGAAAGTAGGACCCACAGAAATTGGCAATTACTATAAGTGTAAATGATCAAAGGAAATACCAGGAAGGCAGCCTTAGCCAGAGATCTGACAGTCTAATCAGATACTCTTACAGCTTCTCACTTCTGGGTTATCTGCGAGGCGGTGTGCTTTATTTTAGCAACCAATGTTTAGCAATAGCTATTTCCATCTCTGCATACAGGTAATGGAGCTGGGTTAATGTATGGAGAAGGAAATAAAGCCAAAAGTATGACATTCACATTGTAACATTATATTTTAGAGACCAAGTTTGCTTAGAATTGATATTTCTGTTTGGGTGGATATGGGTGGATGAAATCGAAGGCCTTCCTTCCTTGGTCTATGACACATTTCTGAGCCTGTCACTGATGACGACTAATTAGTTACAGCATTACTAGCAAAGAAACCACTCACCTGTGTCTAATGCTTTGATTCCTCCCTCGCTAATTGGACCAGCAAAGTGTTAAAGCGATTCTAAAGAAATCCCCCTTTGTGAGTAGGGTTGCCACCTCATCCCTTTAAACCTGAGCACATATTAATTACACAGAGTCTGAGGCTAATTTAATGCAGATAAGGCACCAATTGAGTTTAAGTACCACCTTAACCACTTAACAACCGCCCCATAGACAATTGACGTCTACAGGGCGGTTGCTTAACTCTGGGAGGACGTCTACAAGATTGTGAACCAATGAGGAGAGAGAGACCCAGGGGGGCCACTGCTCTCCATTCATCACCCTCTTTGATCCTCACAAAATTGTATGCCCCTTTCAGATCAAGCTTCGTGGAAACCGTTGCTCCCTTGAGGCATTCAATTAACTCTGTAATCAACCGAATCGGATAAGCATTCTTAATCGTTAAGCGATTGAGACCCCTATAATTGATACAAAGTCTCAGTTTGCCACTCTTCTTTTTCACAAAGAAGAAACCAGCACCAGCAGGAGATGGGGATTTGGGGATGAATCCTCAAGAAAGTGCGTTGGGAACATAGTCCTCCATGGCTTTATGCTCCAAGACAGACAAAGGGCAAACCCGGACCTTAACCACTTTCTGACAACATGTCTTACTGCATTGTGGTGACCAGGAAAGAACCTCAGCACAACGCCAATCAAAAGAGGGGTTGTGCCACTGTGACCATGGATACCCGGGAAATCAGGTGAGGAAATGACTTGGAATTGGATTGTCTCATGGTGAAGATGGAGCAGTCTTATGAGTCACATGGGCAGGCTGTAGAGGTCTCCCATCAATAGCCTCAATGGCAAGCGGAGTGGCACAAAGCTGCAGTGGAATCGAGTGCTTAGACACAAAGGCACCATCTATGAACAGGCCGGCAGCCCCAGAGTCACTTAGAGCCTGTATCTCATTGGACACTCAGACCAAGAAAGGGTAACCAGAACCAAGGGCTTATCCTTCAGGATGACTGGGGACGAAACAATGCCACCTAAGGTCTGTCCCCTACAGGACCTCAAGGTGCGGGCATTTCTTGGACGGGTAGAACAAGACTTCAAAAAGTGACCTGCCTGACCATAATAAAGGCACAATCTCTCCCTCCTCCTAAAGGCCCTCTCATCCGCAGAGAGACGTGTGAAGCCCAACTGCATGAGTTCTACTTCACTAGCTGACTCGGTACCAGGAGGCATGGGAGGTGAGGGAGGCAAGGGTGTGACAGGCAAAGATCAGAGCCAAATGTACAGGAGGCTTCTGCAAGCGCTCCTTAACGGAAGGTCTCTCTCGGAGTCTGGAGTCAATGAGAATGGCAAACGTGATCAACTTCTCCAGCACAGTGGGTATTTCTCGGGCTGCTATCTCATATTTGATGTTGATGAGACCTTGAGAAAAAGCAGCTATGAGGGCATCATTGTTCCAAGTAACCTCTGCTGCCAGAGTATGGAATTCAATGGCATAATCAACAGCAGTTCTTTTACTCTGTTTGATGGACATGAGGTTCTTGGCAGCAGAAGTGGAGTGCGCTGGAACATCACAAACCCTTTTAAAGGAAGCCACAAACTGTGTAACTCAGGACGACGGGTCTTTGCATCTCCCATTGAGGGTTTGCCCAGGCCAAAGCTCTCTCAGAAAGCAAGGAAATCATGAAGCCTACTTTGCTTCTATCCGTGGGAAACGCCTGGGGCAGCATTTCAAAGTATATCCCAACCTGGTTGAGAAACCTTCTGCATTGCACTGTATTGCCTCCATATTGCTGGGGACGCGGAGTGGAAGCAGACATACCTCTTATGGAGGTAATATCCGAGGTAGGTGCCTGCACAGAGACTGGAGCAGCAGCAGGGACGGCCTGCAACACAGGCTGTACCGGGACACAGTGGGAAGATCTAGGTAAGAGGTGCAAATCAGGAGCATCTGTAACGCTATGGCAAACTGATTCAAGCGGTAATCCTGCTCATCCAATCTCAAAAAAATATTACCAGCAAATGGATTGCCTGCATCCTCTTAATTCATGGCCTTTGCCTACTGTCAGGAACCTTGACTCAAAATATAATGGACAAAACAGAGCCAGGGTTTGGTAACCAGAGCGGGTAATCAGAACAAGCCAGTAAACCACGAATCCAGAAATCAGCGTAGTCAGAAGCAGCAAACTGAATCAGGAACCCGAAGGGAGGTATCCGGATATGTTGACCAAGGCAAAGGCACAGGAGATCTGTTCCAGACAGTTTAAACAGCCAGTAAGTCTGACTGACAAGCAGGATATGATAATCAGGTGAGTCACTGTGGAATTATGAGTACTGGCAATTAACCAACAGCTGAGCAGCCTGAGCAGGGAAGGCTGAGCCCAGCCCTGACAGGAGTATGTTCAGGGCTTTCTTTTAGCTGGAACGTGCCAGAACACAGGTCCACCACCTCCGGCAAACCTCTCCCCTCCAACCTGTCAACTAGCAGAGAAGCCGGTAAAGGAAGTTCTGTACAGCTCATTTCCTCTACCGATTTCTCTGTTGTACTGCTGGGCACCCAGGGCTCGTACCCTAGAGCAATGATGAGTGCCTGGGGTCCTGGCGCTGCAACTGCAGCTGCCTGTGATTATTTGGAAGGCAGCTTCTGTTCCTGCCTGCTGCCGCTACTCAGACACTGTAGCATGGAGCCGAGTAAAGAGCTCTGAAACTCCTCCTCGGCTCTGGGTTACAGTTCTGATAGATGAAGCTCTCCAGTCACACTTTACTGTTCTGACATTAATAACAGCCAGTGTAGAGCAGTGTCAGCTTTCCTGAAGAGGTGAGGGAGCTGTGGATGGAAAGGGGATGGGGGTGGAAGAAAGATGGTTGTGCCCAAAAGATACAAGTGATATACAGTAAGTATAAGTACACATAAGTGAGAACACCCTTAACAATTTTGTAAATATTTTATTATGTATTTTCATGTGACAACACTGAAGAAATGACACTTTGCTACAATGTAAAGTAGTGAGTGTGCAGCATGTATAACAGTGTAAATTTGCTGTCCCATCAAAATAACTCAATACACAGCCATTTATGTCTAAACCGCTGGCAATAAAAGGGAGTACACCCCTAAGTGAAAATGTCCAAATTTGGCCCAAAGTGTCAATATTTTGTGTGGCCACCATTATTTTCCAGCACTGCCTTAACCCTCTTGGGCATGGAGTTCACCAGCGCTTAACAGGTTGCCACTGGAGTCCTCTTCCACACCTCGATGATGACATCACAAAGCTGGTGGATGTTAGAGACCTTGTGCTCCTCCACCTTCTGTTTGAGGATACCCCACAGATACTCAATAGGGTTTAGGTCTGGAGATATGCTTGGCCAGTCCATCACCTTTTCCTCAGCTTCTTTAGCAGGGCAGTGGTCGTCTTGGAGGTGTGTTTGGGGTCATTATCATGTTGGAATACTGCCCTGTGGTCCAGTCTCCAAAGGAAGGGGATCATGCTCTGCTTCAGTATGTCACAGTACATGTTGGCATTCATGGTTCTCTTAATGAACTGTAGCTCCCCAGTGCCTACAGCGCTCATACAGCCCCAGACCATGACAATCCCACCACCATATTTGACTGTAGGCACTTGTCTTTGTACATCTCACCTGGTTAGTGTCACACACGCTTGACACCATCTGAACCAAATAAGTTTATCTTGGTCTCCAGTAATCCATGTCCTTAGCTTTGTCCTTATCCTTGTTTTCAGCAAACTGTTTGCAGGCTTTCTTGTGCATCATATTTAGAAGAGGCTTCCTTCTGGGCCGACAGCCATGCAGACCAATTTGATGCAGTGTGCAGTGTATGGTCTGAGAACTGACAGGCTGACCCCCCACCCCTTCAACCTCTGCAGAAATGCTGGCAGCACTCATAAGTCTTTTTCCCAAAGACATCCTCTGGATATGATGCTGAGCATGTGCACTCAACTTCTTTGGTCGACCATGGTGAGGCCTGTTCTGAGTGGAACCTGTCCTGTTAAACTGCTATATGGTGTTGGCCAACGTGCTGCAGCTCAGTTTCAGGGTCTTGGCAGTCTTCTTATAGCCTAGGCCATCTTTATGTAGAGCAACAATTCTTTTTTTCAGATACTCAGAGAGTTCT
Source organism: Glandirana rugosa (assembly GCA_018402905.1). Taxonomy (NCBI): domain Eukaryota; kingdom Metazoa; phylum Chordata; class Amphibia; order Anura; family Ranidae; genus Glandirana; species Glandirana rugosa. The sequence goes on along the minus strand of BLSH010355584.1, from coordinate 522,037 downwards.
TTTCCGTGAGGTGTCATGTTCAACTTCCAGTGACCAGTATGAGAGAGTGAGAGCGATAACACCAAATTTAACACACCTGCTTCCCATTCACACCTGAGACCTAACAAGTCAATTGACATTGAGGAGGGAAAATGGCTAGTTGGGCCCAATATGGACATTTTCACTTAGGGGTGTACTTACTTTTGTTGCCAGCGGTTTAGACATTAATGACTGTGTTGAGTTCTTTTGAGGGGACAGCAAATTTACACTGTTATACAAGCTGTACACTCGCTACTTTACATTATAGCAAAGTGTAATTTCTTCAGTGTTGTCACATGAAAAGATATAATAAAATATTTACAAAAATGTGAGGGGTGTACTCACTTTTGTGAGATACTGTACATAGTAAAACATCAAAGAAAATAATAGATATATAATGTAAGTATTTATTAAAATAGTTGTAAAGTTTTTTACCTACATGCATTCTATGCATGAAAATAAAGAACCTTCTGTGTGCAGCAGCCCCCTAATACTTATCTTAGCCCCTATCTCAATCTAGTGATGTGCATGAGAGCAGCAGCTCTCCCGGGTCACTTCCTCCTCATTGGCTCCCACTACTGTCAATCACAGTCAGTGAGTTAATGAGGAAAGAGCAGTGGTGGGCAAGCTGCTCACTATGAGACACTCGGCAGGTGGGAGGGGCCACTTGGGGGACCCAAGAAGAGGAGGATTGGGGCTACTCTGTGCAAAACTGCTGCACAGAGCAGGTAAGTATGACATGTTTGTTATTTAAAAAAAAAATCTGCCTTCAATATCACCTTAAATTGCATCAAAAATTTAAAAAAGTAAAAAAAAAAGTACTGAAAAATCAGGCTGCTAAAATAGAACCGGCCTTTCCTTACTCAGTCTACTATTGAGGGGATTACATGAAGCTTATATCAAGACAGAGTCAGGCAATTTATACTAGTTAAACACCAGTTAAATTAAAAAATACAATTAATGACTTTTAACAAATACATAATTGCATTAATTGATTTTTTTTTATATCTATTGTACTTTGAGTTAAAAATTTAAATAGCATAATTATTATATGAAATACACACATATATATATATATATATATATATATATATATATATATATACATACATACACACACACACAGTTCCTTGTTTCCTTTAAGCCTAGACAACTTCATATCACATGATCTCTGTCTACCAATTATGGGAGATTTCAGAGACTCTATAGCTTTTTTTTTAATACCTTTGTTTAAGTAAAAATGCAACCTATACCGAGCTATGATGGAAATCATATTGTTAAGTCATCTCCAAGCTAAACAATTCAAGTGAGTTTAGAAAGATTAATAAAGAATAAATGTAAACTTGGTCATGTTTGTCTAGTTAACACAATGGAGTATGGCTGTAAAGATATATTTTCCTAGGTAGTGCCAGTATAGTTTCAGAAGAGCCAATGATATTGAGAAAGGTACTGTTAAAAAAGCCAATTTCTGGATACGATAAGAGGATCAACACATGTGATTGCTCCCATGTACACATACAGTGCCTTGAAAAAGTATTCATACCCCTTGAAATCTTCCACATAATGTCATGATACAACCAAAACTGTAAATGTATTTTATTGGGATTTTATGTGATTGTTCAACACAAAGTGGCACATAATTGTAAAGTGGAAGGAAAATGATAAATGGTTTTCAAAATTGATTTACAAATAAATATGTGAAAAGTGCGGCGTGCATTTGTATTCAGCCCCCCCCGAGTCAATACTTTGTAGAACCACCTTTCACTGCAATTATTGCTGCAAGTCTTTTTGGGGAAGTCTCTTCCAGCTTTGCACATCTAGAGTGACATTTTTGCCCATTCTTCTTTGCAAAATAGCCAGAATAGATGGAGAACATCTGTGAACAGCAATTTTCAAGTTTTGCCACAGATTCTCAATTGGATTTAGGTCTGGACTTTGACTGGGCCATTTTGATACATGAATATGTTTTGATCTAAACCATTTCATTGCAGCTCTGGTTGTATGTTTAGGGTATGTTTCCAGACAAGTTTCTTTTGCAGACTCTAACAAATTTATTTCTAAGATTGCCCTGTATTTGGCTCCATTCATCTTCCCATCAACTCTGACCAGCTTCCCTGTCCCTGCTGAAGAAAAGCATCCTCACAAAATGATGCTGCCACCACCATGTTTCACGGTGGGGATGGTGTGTTCAGGGATCTGATGTGTAGTGTTAGTTTTCTGCCCTACACAGCATTTTGCTTTTAGGCCAAAAAGTTAAATTTTGGTCTCATCTGACCAGAGCACCTTCTTCCACATGTTTGCTGTGTCCCCCACATGGCTTCTCGCAAACTTCAAACGGGACTTCTTATGGCTTTCTTTCAGCAATGGCTTTCTTCTTGGCACTCTTCCATAGAGGTCAGATTTGTGGAGTACACGACTAATAGTTGTCCTGTGGACAGATTCTCCCACCTGAGCTGTGGATCATGGATCATGAGCCTTTTGGTTGCTTCTCTGATTAATGCTCTCTTTGCCCGGTCTGTCAGTTTAGGTGGATGGCCATGTCCTGGTAGGTTTGCAGTTGTGCCATACTCTTTCCATTTTTGGATGATGGATTGAACGGTACTCTGTGAAATGTTCAAAGCTTGGGATATTTTTTTATTACCTAAACTTGTTTAAAATGTCTCCACAACTTTATCCCTGACCTGCCTGGTGTGCATTGGCCTTCATGATGCTGTTTGTTCACTAAAGTGGTTCTCGAACAAACCTCTAAGGGGTTCACAGAAGAGCTGTATTTATAGATTTATAGAGATTAAATTACATGCAGGTGGACTCTATTTACTAGTTAGGTGACTTCTGAAGGCAATTGGTTGCACTAGATTTTATTTAGGGGTATCAGAGTAAAGGGGGCTGAATACAAATGCACACCACACTTTTTACATATTTATTTGTAAAAAAAAGTTGAAAACCATTTATTATTTTCCTTCCACTTCCCAATTATGTGCCACTTTGTGTTGGTCTATCACATAAAATCCCAATAAAATGCATTTACGTTTTTGGTTGTAACATGACAAAATGTGGAAAATTTCAAGGGGTATGAATACTTTTTCAAAGCACTGTATAATTAAAAAGTATACACAGAAACATACTTAATACATTAACATAAGTTGATAGCATAGTTTAAATTAAAGGATGACTTCATTGTTAGTGAAGCTATCTGTTACTATAGGCCTCCATCCCCCTGAGTGTAGGCAGCTTGGTTTTATACTAAACTTCAGTGATCTTAAATACACCCCGGCAAACCCCTGTTCAGTCAGCAGATGCATTCTGTGGTCCCATTCATTACTATAGGTGACCCATCCTTCAAGTGGTCCCTAGAAACTGCCATGAGTATGGTGGGATCCATGTCTGAGGTAGGATGGATGGATCACAATTAAAGGTAAGTATAAAACCAGGCTGACTGCCTCAGGATGGGAGTCTGTAGCAAAGGACAACTTCACTAAAGGTGAAGTCATCCTTTAAGCTTTCTTTCACATGCACAGTTAAACAACATTGAAAGTTCTATTAAGAGAATGTGTAGTCACGGATTTGTACACAAATATAACAGTCTAGAAAACATAGTAACAGACCACTTAATTCATTTTTTTATAATGTACTACAAAACAGGAGCAATCAAAATCAGCAAAATCAATCTAGTTATTTCAATTCCTTACTCAGCATGAACATGTGTCCAATGTCATAGTGTGGCTAGACAACCTGTCCTTACATTCAAAGTACTGAACTGATTCCAGAAAGGATAAATGGGTACCTAGGTGAAAAAAAAAAACCTTTTTGCCTCCTGCACTCAGTGTTCAATGGAAAATAAACTGCAGCAACCAAAGATATCGGAATACACAATATACAGCCAATTTTGCGTTTATTTCAGTGATCCCAAAACCTGGCAAGGACCACAGTGAAGTAGGTAATTATAGACCCATCTCCATGATAAACAATGATGTCAAAATCATGACCAAAATTGATGCCAATCGCTTCATTCATAAATAATTATATAGAAAAGCATCAGGTGGGCTTTATACCTGGGAGGCAAGGCCCGGATTAGGTCAGAAGGGCCATAGATTTAATCTCATTAATGAGATCAGGATGGGGGGGTGGCGATCCACAGGAAGGCCTCATACTAGCATTAGATCTTCATAAGGCGTTCGACACAGTTTCTTGGGAATATCTCTTCACGCTTCATTCCAGATGGGGATTCGGTGAGAAATTCATAGGAATACTGGAAGCTCTGTACTCCCAGCCCACAGCTAGGATCAGGTTCCAGGGACATTATTCCGATCCTTTCCCCGTACAACGTGGAACTCGCCAGGGTTGCTCACTTACTGTTCGCTATCGCGATCGAATAGTTAGCTATCGCAATCAGAGAACACCCTGACATTAAGGGGATAAGATGTGGGGGGAAGGAGCACAAATGTGATTTTTTTGCTGATGATGTCCTCCTCTTCATTTCTAATCCCCTAATCTCTACCCCTAATCTTCTTAAATTACTAACTGACTTCGGACAGATTTCGGGCCTAAAGGTCAACATGTCCAAATCCGTGGCTATGAACATCTCAATTCCCTCCTCTATAATTACCTCCCTTAAGAATCACTTCCCATTTGCATGGGAAGAAGTGTCTATCCCTTATCTAGGTATCAATATCCCACCATCAATTGACCAAATCTTTAAAGTTAACTTTCCTCCCCTACTTAAAAACCTCACACAAGACCTATCCAATTGGTCAAAACTGAATCTTTCCTGGATGGGCAGCATCCATGCAGTAAAGATGATTCTACTTCCACGCATCTTATATTATTTTCGAGCACTCCCTATTCACATCCCTAAGAGTAGACTAGTAAACATACAGAAAGAGATTTTACATTTCATCTGGGGCAAGAAAGGTTTTAGATTCGCCAATAATACCCTCTTCAGACCGAGGAGGAAAGGAGGCTTGGGGGTACCGAACATTTGGTGGTACTACCAAGCGGCTCAGTTAGCACAAATCTCCACTAATCACTCTAAATATGAGAAGCCTGATTGGACAACAATTGAGAGGCAAGCAACTCCAAATCACACCTGATTCTAGACCCGCTATATTGGCCCCTACACTCTCCCATTTTATTGCCCTACGTGATAAATTTCGCAAACACACCTTGCTTATTTCTCCTTAGCTACCGTTGTCCCACATTTTCAACAACCCTAAGTTGGTGGCTAAATAAAGGCTTATATAGAATCGCTCACTTCTTCAATTCGGCTGGACCCTTAACACTCAGTTATTGTTTGAGCACCTTGGAAATGCCCCCTACCGAGAAGTTCCGTTTCATTCAATTATTGCACTTTCTTAAGACACTTCGGGATGATAACCGTACTACACTCACAGTGACCCCCTACGAGCAATGGTGCTCGAAATTAATCGGACACGAGGGGGGGGCATCTCTCTCATTTATAATGCGCTTGCAGAACCACAGGGAAAAGCTGCCTATATGATAAAATGGGAAAGTCACTTTTTTCGAGCCTACAAAGGGATTCATAATATCTCCCTGATTGAAACCAATCTAAAGGTTATGACCAGATGGTACCTTTACCCAACCCAACTGGCTAGAATGTATAAGACTTCCCCCCCTCTTTGCTACCGTGGTTGCGAACATACGGGGTCTTTGCTCCATACTCTATGGGAATGCCCACGTATAAGAAGTAAGAAGTTTTTGGAACCACATTTTTCAAATAATTAGGAATATTACAGACGTCCAGGTTAAGCAAGACTCAGAAATCTCACTTCTTAATCATAGAATTCCTCACATAAACCGCAGCTCTCAATTATTAATAGATGGGATCCTTGTGGGCGCCAAAATAACGATTGCCAAAGCTTGGAAAAAACGGACTGTCAACTTTCGACAGGCCGTCAAGAAAATATCTTGGATAATGCTCCAGGAGAAAATGTATCACACTTTACAGGACTCATTTAAAAAGTTTGAGAAAATTTGGAGTCCATGGCCATCCCATGTAGGCATATCTTTATGACAATTTCCATCATGCTTCACTCGGGGATCACTGACGTACTAGCTTATATCGAAGTTGGCTCCTCTCTGACATCTCAAAATCTGTTTCTCACCTGTCTTTCCCTTTTTCTTTTCGATTTCTCTTTCCTTTCTTCTATCGCTTTCTTTGATTTAATTGGCTCTTTATTGTGCTTAGCAAGCCCTTTAACACCTCACTCTATTTCAGGCTGTTATTAACGCTTCAATTAGGAAGTGATTGTTGTTCTCTAATTAGAGATATATCCTCCCCCGGGCTAAGGCCCATAATATGGGGTGTTAGGGAGAAGTGTTGGTTTGTGTTCAATTAAAACGTGAGGCTGGTCCCCCAGACCATTATATTGACGGGTTTCCTTTAATCCCGAATGGTTTTTGGATTTTTATTATTTCAATGTCTGCAGGCACCAGCATGTTAAGTATGTTCTACTAGATAAACATCATCATTCTTAAGCTACCTGGGCTTCATATTGTCTTCTTTTCACGAAATAGGATGACTTTATCTGCGGGTCTCGGGGCAGGTGTGGGGTAACAGAGCCCCTCACGGCAGCCCACAGTGAGATCCCATTAGGGGTGGCTGTGGTGGAGGGCTCTCCCCTGTTCCCTCGGGACTTGTAAATTTACCCCTCTTTCCCGCCTTTTGCTGTTTGCACTTCTCTGAAGACGGTCCAAAAGCCCATCATTGCTATTGTTCTTATGTTGGACTCAAATCTATGTCTGTTTTACTTTTCCACAATGTCTTTTATTGCATTGATTTATTGTAACCTGTGAAAATTTAATAAAAAGATTGAAATCAAGGAATACACAATATACAAAAAAATAAATCAAAATTGGACGCACTTTAAGTAAACAATGTGCAAAATGCAAACCAATTATTCTTCATATTGTGCCCAAATACGAATAGATAAATAAAATACCATATACTAAATTTATCAAGTCATAAATAAACATAAATACAATAAGGTGCATAAGAAAATCATTCAGCAGAAAATGCACAAATGCAATATGTATATACACAAAAGTGAATAAATAAGTAAAAAGTCCCAATATCATAAATAATTCTAAAATTTGATGTGATGACTAGAATCAACCCAAAGATTCCTATGAAGTGCCCTGCCATCTTTATGTGCACTCCTTACCAGAACACTTGGACCTCTAAATCATAGGAGGCCAATCTGGCATGGGTATAACAAAGGTAACAGCAGCTTGGGATAGCTCTCTCAAGTGGCTCCATTCCTTCTCTGAATAGCTAGAACAGATCATCCACACAATCATGGAACCAGCAATGTTTACAGAAAACAAAAACAAATAAAATACTCCATGGCCAAGTGTCTCCAATTGTGCAAACTTTATTTAGCAAATATGCTCACATAGGGAGACATTAACACGTATATCATAATCAAGGTTTTAGAATAATTCTTCATGGATGGGGGGAGGAGCTCAGACATAACACGAGCCGCCGACTGATGCATCAATGAGAGGAAGCAGCGAGGAGCAAAGGAAGCCGCCCGCAATGGAGAACATCTAGGGCAGTGCGCCGCAAACCTCATGCCCTTCCCTGACATCGCCCTCGGAAAGAAACCACGAGGGAGCTCCCGGATCCCGGAACCCGAATAGAGGGGGGGGGGGGGGGCGCT
>BLSH010355584.1:462274-488686 GCA_018402905.1 Glandirana rugosa | reverse complement strand
CAGTTATGTGAGATTTCCTCGACAAAAAGGGAATGTCCATACACCAGTTATGTGAGATTTCCTCAAAAGGGAATGTTCGTACACCAGTTATGTGAGATTTCCTCCACAAGGAATGTTCGTACACCCGTTATGTGAGATTTCCTCGCCAAAAGGTGAGTTCGTACTCGAGTTGTGATTTCCTCATTAAAGGTGGATGGGACATTTCCCTGTCCTAGGTCCGTGTACAGAGGATGGAACGAGCATATCTCAAGCCCGGTAGGTCGGATGAAACGACCCTACACCAGGGACACAAGTGTGCGATTTACGTAACAAACAGTCCCTCGGGAACACCTCCTTTAGAGTGTATTGACCACATGCTTGTAAGGGAAAACTCCTTTAGAGTGTATTGACCACATACCTGTAAGGGAAAAACAGCTCCTTTAGAGTGTATTGACCCAGGGGCGTAACGATAGGGGTTGCAGGGGTTGCAATTGCAACCGGGCCCCATGGTCCAGGGGGCCCATGTGCCTCCCTTGTACACATGGATAGGAGGGATGGCGGGGGTGGCATTTAGAGGACCCAATCTCCTCCATTTTCCTCTATCCAGTTTACTTGTCTTCTGCTGTTCCCAGGGCCCCTGTGTGCTTCCCTGGTCCCCCTGGGGCCTGCTGCAGAACGGGCCCCACTGCAGTACCGTAATAAAGGGACCCACGATAGGAGTAAAGGGCCCCAGGATCAGTGAGAAGAGGGAAGGGCCCTGGCCAGGGGTCAGGGGGCCCTTCATAATTTCTTGCACCGGGGCCCTGAAGGTTCTAGTTACGCCTCTGTATTGACCATATGCTTGTAAGGGACAACTCCTTTAGAGTGTAGTGACCACATGCTTGTAAGGGAAAACTCCTTTAGAGTGTATTGACCACATGTTTGTAAGGGTCCACTCCTTTAGAGTGTATTGACCACATGCTTGTAAGGAAAACCAGCTCCTTAAGACCCCTTTCACACTGAGGCGATTTACTAGCATTTTTGCGCTAAAAAATAGCGCTTACAAAATGCTTCTAAAAAGCTGGCCATTCATTCCAATGTAACTTTTCACACTGGGGCGTCGCACTGGTGCCGTGTTTAAAAAAAGTCCTGCAAGCATGATCTTTTGTGCTTATTCCGAGTGCTAAAAATAGCATATAAAAAACGCCCATATACATTGAAATGAATGTAAAGCGCCCCCAAAGGGCGTTCAAAGTTCCAGCAGAGGTTGTGGAAAGGTCAGAATACCAGGAAATAATCAGGATGTAATGTAGGGGGATGTGCGATTTATTTAATGCTAGCGCTTACAAAGCGCTTGAAAATCGCCTAAAAAGCGCTTGGAAAAACGCCTGTTAGGTGTCATCATCCCGGTCAGGATGAGATGATCGTTGGCGGGTCTTATGTTTTTTTGGAGCATTTGTGTTCAGGGTTTCTGCTCCTAAGATAATGCAAAACATCTTCATTTGCATTCCTTGAGCACTCTTTTAAAAGCCATGTCCCCCTCCTGCCTTTACTAGTCTTCTGTGCCACTAACAGGTGTGGCAAGCTCATACTTGCACAAAATATCTGGAAAAAAATCATATTACCTCTCACCAAAAGCAAACAGGTACACTGTCTCTTTAAGACCCATTTGCCTTCATCCACTCACTTCAGGCTGGGTTCACACTTGTCCGACAAATGGACCGTCATTGGGAGAACAAGTCGCATTACGTCACAAAATCAATGTTTCCCTATGAGAGCCGTCTTAACTGATCCGACACAAGTCGGTCCGACTTTGAAAAAGGTTCCTGTACTACTTTGGTCCGACTTTGGTCCTACTTCAGCCCACTGAATATCATTGAAGTTGGATCAAAGTCGGATCCTTGTTCTAACCATCCGACTTGTGACATCCAACTTGGTGATTACAGCAGCAGTAAAAGGAATTTATCTCACACTGGGATTGTTTTGATTGGTCAAAGGACAAGTCACTATCTCAAAGTCGGAGCAAAATCTTATCTTGTTCATTTAGGCTGGGTTCACACTACTCCGATTCTCGGACCGACATGAAGAGCACAAGTTGCATTACGTCACAAAAACAATGATTCCCTATGAGAGCCGTCTTAACTGCTCCGACATGTGTTTTTCAAAGTCGGAGCGACTTTGAAAAAGGTTCCTGTACTACTTTTGTCCGACTTTGATCCTACTTCAGCCCATTGAAAGGCATTGAAGTCGGATGAAAGTCGTATCAGTGTCTTCACTGATCCGACTTTGGCATGCGACTTGTGCTCTGGGGATCTTGAAGGGGAACTCCACACCATATTTTTAAAGAAAAAACTGGCACGGGGTCCCCCTCCAGGAGCATACCAGGCCCTTTGGTCTGGTACGGATTTTAAGGGGAACCCCATGCCGAAAAAACAGCATGGGGTCCCCCAAAATCCATACCAGACCCTTATCCGAGCACGCAACATCACCTGGAGGACCCGCCCCATATGAGGTCACATCCTGGGGGCGGAGCTGTGACCTCATATGGGGCGGGACCTCCAGGTGATGTCATCTGGTGGCTACGCTCCATGCCAATATAAGGCACAGCACAGAGCGGCGAGGGCATTCGTGAAGGAGATCGCGTCGTGTCAACATGGGAAGAAGAAAAGAAGAAGAGAGGAAAGAGGACAGCAGAGAAGGCCGGCAAAAGAGCAGAAGACGCCGCAGAGGAGAAGAAAAGACCCCTCAGAAGATGGAAGACCCCGCAAAAGAGCCGAAGAAAAGAAGACACCGGAGAGGGGAGAAGACCGCTGGAGCAGATTTAATAAAATATTTTAAAAAGCTGTGTGTTTTTTTTGTGTACATCTTTCTTTCCAGGTAAATGGGTAGGGGTACGATGTACCCCATACTCATTTACATAGGGTGGGGGGCCGGCATCTGGGGGCCCCCTTGTTAAAGGGAGCTTCCAGATTCCGATGAGTCCCCGCCGCAGACCCCGACAACCAACGGCCAGGGTTGTCGGGAAGAGGCCCTTGTCCTCATCAACATGGGGACAAGGTGCTTTGGGGTGGGGGGCGCAGAGCCCCCACTGCCCCAAAGCACCCATACTCCCCATGTTGAGGGCACGCGGCCTGGTACGGTCCAGGAGGGAGGGGGGCGCTCGCTCGTCCCCACCCCCTTTCCTGGCCTGCCGGGTTGCGTGCTCGGATAAGGGTCTGGTATGGATTTTGAGGGACCCCACGCTGTTTTTTCGGCATGGGGTTCCCCTTAAAATCCGTACCAGACCAAAGGGCCTGGTATGCTCCTGGAGGGGGATCCCATGCCAGTTTTTTTTTTGAATTTGGCGTGGAGTTCCCCTTCATGATCACCAGAGCACAAAGTGCCTGGCATTGTCGGGATCAAAGTCGGATCCCTGTTCACAGACAAACGGTCCGACTTTGACCCTATGTAGGGCCGTAAATCGCACAGCAGTGTAGGATCAAAGTAGGACCGTTTTTTTGTCGGATAGTGTGAACCCAGCCTAAAGTTGGATGGAAGTAGGACCGAAGTAGGACAGAAGTAGGACCGATGTAGCAGGGCAAAGTAGGATCAAAAGTCTGACCGTTTTTGTGTCGGATAGTGTGAACCCAGCCTTAGAAGCAGCAGACCATGGATAGACAGGTGAGCTCAATCAGCAGACAGGTAAACTCAGGCAGCATTTCCAAAGGCAGACAGCAGACACAGTCAGCCCACAGAAGTACACAGCATAGCAGGGGAACCAGGACAGCACATCCAGAGGCAGACAGGAGACACACTCAGAATCTGAGGTAAGTCCTTTACCTGGCAGGATTGCAGAGAGAGAGAGAGAAGCCCTCTCACTGCAGCCCTCCAAGATCATTTGCGCTGTTGCATGGCAACTGGCGGTTACCATCCCGTGCTGCCCATTTCCTTCCCTGTGACCTCATTCACAGCCACTCTCAGACTGACCATAAAGCCAGGAAAGCAGCACACTGCATATAGAAGACAGGAAAAAAATAACCCCAAGGGAGAGGCAATGATGACATTGCAGAGCTTTTATAATACCACACCTGTATAATATCAATGCTGTTTAAGCATCATTTTGCCCGCAGCCCTGGCACAAAAAGGGCACCCAGTTTCTAGGAAGATTTATCTCCATCATTCAGGGTCTTTCAACTCCATGAGAGTGTGAACATAGAGGGGTAGGTTCGGCAGGGGGAATGCAGTAAACAAAGTACTTACCACTGCAATCAACAGGTGGCCTGGAGACCAAAAAAGAAAGAACACGAGGTGGAGGGGAGGACAGGGATTTATTGCGAAGAGAGAGAAGATGGTCCTAGGGGTTAATCAGGGGGAGTTAACCCATAGTGTGCTAACGGGAGGACGACCAGGAAAAACAAATTTAATCATCAGTTTAGGCCGATATGTATTCTGCTACAGATTTTTGGTATAAAAATCGCAATACAAAATAGAGGATAGATTTATGGTATTTTTATTTTTTTTTTTTACTAGTAATGGTGACGATTAGCGATTTTTAGTGGGACTACGACATTGCGGCAAACAGATCGGACACCTAACTGACATTTTTGACACTTTTTTGGAAACCAGTGACATTATTACAGTAATCTGTGCTAAAAATATGCACTGTTATTGTACTAATGGCACTGGCAGAGAAGAGGTTAAGATCAGGGGAGATCAAGGGGTTAAATGTGTTCCCTGTGAGGTGTTTCTAACTGTATGGGGGACTGCGTGACTGGGGAAACAGATCTGTGTTCCTGCATAGCAGAACGACAGGATCTGTGTGATCTCCCCTGTCAGAACGGAGATCTGCCTTGTTTACACAGGCAGATCCCCATTCTGTCACTGCGGGGAATGATCGCGGGTGACCAGCAGACATCGAGTTGGCCCCACCCTTGATTGGCTCCTCCACTGGTCAATGGGAGCATGCGCTCCATGCCCACAACGGCTCATCCCCGCGCCGACGTACAATGACGTTGATTCGCGGAAACAAGCCACATTGCCGCAGTAAAATGACAGTGCCTAGTCGTTAAGTGGTTAAATAGGTAAGGGGAGGGGGCCACTTGATGACCCTGCCCCTTACCTATTTAAGAACTGCCATCTGGTGGAGTAGGCATTTAGCGGTTAGCCTTTGTTGTGGGCAGAGCTTATTTTTTTTTTTCGGGTCCGGCGGTGTGGTGGGCTCTGTGATTGATGATGGATCTACATTGGGGGACATTTATTTTTTTTACTTTTTATAATATTTTTAATAAAGAACTTGTCAAAAACCGTCTATTGATTTTCTTTATTTTTGACACTTTTTTTGGTGAATGAGTCAGGGTACGATGTGGGACCCCACGCCGTTAACTTTTTAAATTTTGGCACGGGGATTCCCTTAAAATTCATACTAGACCCGAAGGGGGGGGGGGGGCCATGCCGTTTTTTCCCCACTGTTTTCGATTGCCGCTTTTTTTTTCATTCAGCTGTCAACGTGGAAGCCTGTTGACAGCTGATGACTCATCCCTTGTTAAAGATGAGAATTCCCAGCCCCACTCTTAACAACCAGCTATTCACTGTGCAAAACTTTGCCCAATTGGGGTTTAGAATGCACTGTGCCACACCGAGCACCCTGCAAATTTGGGTGGTCGCCACACAGGCGAATAGGCGATGTTCGTGCCAAACTTTTGCTTAGCCAGAACTGTTAACCCAACTCTATTTAAGACTGGGAGTAATAGGAATAGGATAGGAATAATTGAAATAGAATGTGGAAATAAATATATGATTTTACATTTTCACTATGGATACACTTTAAGCTGACCCTTAGACCCCTTTCACACCGGAGGCACTTTACAAGCGTTTTTTAGCTGTAAAGCGCCTGTAACTTAGCTCCTAATGCACTCCAGTGTGAAAGCCCGAGTGCTTTCACACCAGGGCGGTGCGCTATCAGGACGGTAAAAAAAGTCCTGCAAGCCACATCTTTGGGGCGATGGGGGAGCGATGAATTCACCGCTCCTCCACCGCCCCTGCCCATTGAAATGAATGGGCAGCGCTTCCGAAATGGCAGTACAACGCTCCGGAAGCGCCAGGAGCCAGCACTTTTAACCCCTTTTTAAACCCTTGTAGGGGGGTAAAAGCGCCCCGCTGCCATCCAAATAGTGACGCCGAAGCGCCGCCCGAATAGCTGCATCAAAGCGACATTAAAACCATGGTAAACCGCTGCAAATTAGCGGTGTTTTATCGCTAATGCTTGGTGTAAAATATATTCATTGTCCGAATATAAGAAGTGCAAGCTGAACGAAATGTCACCATCATTTTTATAAGAAATGAATTATTGTATCATAAACTCAATCTAGAGGCCAAAATGCTATATCATTTTCTCATTAAAGTGGTAGTAAACCCTCCTATCATTTTCAGCCAAGGAAGCTGCCATCTTGGCCTCTGTTTAATCTACAACTGCCATGATGCTGCACATGTGATCAGCTATGACACCAGCCATTGGATGGTTTGACAGTATGGTTTAGAGCACAACCAATGGGAGTGTTACATTTCCGGCACATGCCGGAAATGTGACTGGTTTTTAACCTGTTAAATGCATGGGTTTACTACCGCTTTAAGGTATTTTAAAAAACTGCACTGCATTTTGGTCATTAGATGGAGCTGATGATACAAGCATTAATCATGGTGCCATTTTGTTTTGCTTGCACAAATGCTTCTAACAATGAATGTTTTATAAACAGACCCCTAAGTGTCTCCTAACTAAAAAAATAGTACGTGTTTCACATATCAATGAATCAGAAAATTATTTTTCACATTTACTAACCAACTCTAGGAAAATGAAACGTGTAATCAGTTTGATTTACTGTAAGCATAACAAACATACCTTTGGCCTAATGTAGCAGTTCATAGCATTCATTCCATGTCTTGTGCATTTATGCTTTCCAACTCCCACAGATTGGCTGATAATAGGTCATAAAATAACTACTAAGAATCCGATAGTATGTGTTATTGCTTAAAAATTTACCACCATCAGTTTCAGGTCTAGTAAATATTTAATAAAGTTTTAAATAGAGCAAACATAAAGAGCAAAATGCAGTACCCTTTGCAACCAATCAGAATCGATCTTGCATAGGTCTAGTTTAAAGGCCAATTGTTGTCCTAAACCAGGAGCACATACAGTATGCAAACAATGACTTTTCTCTCAGCCAGCACTTAAAGAATATCTAAATTCAAAAGTTGGATAAAGTAAGAAATGTGTTAAAATAAAAAGCAACTGAACTCTGGACACTGTGCACAAAAACAGGCAGTCGGAGGGTAGAGGAATAGTTACCAGTATTACATGTGGTCTCCCTGCAGCTGATCTTCCCAATTACAGATTTACCATGTCAGTTCTACACTGTGTCTCTGAGTGGAAGCAGCAATATTGGTGTAGTCAGGGCTTTGCTTCCTTATGTCAGAGCCTCCAGCAAAGAGAACAGTAAGCAACACAGTACTGACATCACCAATTTTCATTCCAAATCTTCTGAAACTAGTAGTCAGAAGCAGCAGAGCCATACATCTCACACTGCAGAAATGTATCTAAGGGAATGTGGGAACAGGAGTGCCTAGGCACATTCGTTTGCCAGGAAGAGCAGTGATATTCTTCTGAAGGGCTCCAGACATGAGCATGGACACAATTAATTTTTGCCAAAGCAAATCTATACTTTTTGAGTACAGGTCCACTTTCTGTTTTTGTTGTCACCTGCGTCCAGTTAGGGAGATATTGCTTTTCATTCTGTCCTGTAAATACAACAGGAAGTGAGAGGGCATCTAGAAATCCTCTTTTAGACAGTGGTCACTGCAACAAGTGACCCAAGTGGAACATTTCCCCTCCATTACTGTGCTGGTTACAACTTAAAATTTTGGATTTTCTCTCACCTTCTGTCCTGGTGACAGTGATCACTAGGTCATATAGAGAATGTAAATCTCCTGAGCTGAGACAGCAATTAAAACTTAACAGGATTGCTAACCCTTCCCTACTCAGTGTTGAAATAAACTCTGTGGAGGCCCCTAGGCAGTCGAAACCTAGGAGCCCCCCTCGCAGGTTTCTGGAGGTTTTTTGTGCTCACGCTTTAGTGGAATAACATTGAACTAAGTAGTGTGCATATCAACAGCTAGATGGAGATGACTATCACTACTGTGCATTACACGTACATACGGTACACCAACATTTTTACACACTGACAGCTGAAAGAAGATGAACTTTTAAGAGCCAAACTGTAATATGAACCTGTACTTTTACATTGTTATTGGGTAAATTACATGAATACAGTATTTTTTTTTCTGTAGCGTATTTGATGTGCAGTTTTAGTTTTTTTGAGTTGATTATTTTTTTCAGTCTTTTGTAACAATTTAAGAAACCTTTATTGTAATTTTCTTTCAAGATCCAATCAATATTATATTGATCCGTTGTTGCAAGGCCGTTAAACGACGCGAGGCTCATAGGCCAGTGCTGTCTCTGCCTATTTGGTAATTCGGCACTGCCCCCCAGGTTACCAGGAACAAAAAATGTACTGGCTTTTGTACAGTATAAGCAAACCCCAACATACTAAGTGCATTATGGATGTTTTTCAATAGGTTAGTAAGTAATAATAAAAAAACCCTCCAAGGATAAATTCACCTTTCCTAACATGTCACACCCATGTTCTTGGTGTAAGATGTAACATGTTATGCCTCGTACACACGGTGCAACGGTCGTACGACCGCACGTTCAACTTTTGCCCAGAATCGGCTGTTGGCTGTTGTGTCTAGCATACTGACTGGAGTCAAGTAATCGTTCAACAAAGCTTCAACATATCCAAACATAGTGATGTGTTACAAGCGTATAAAGAGGAAGTTCAGGTGAATGTGATTTGTGAAGTAGGAACGTAGGTTTACATGAACGGACACTTCCGGGCGCTCCTGACTTCTGAGCATGCGTGTTTTGCACGTACAACTTTGTTGGCCCAACTTCTCTGTACACACGATTCAACAGTCGTATGAGGCCTTGTTGTACAACAAAAGTTTTCTAGTCTGCTCAGCCAACTTCTGTTGTACGACTGTTGAATGTCGGCTATTGTAATCGCGCATACTAACGGTTGGATTATCGTACAACAAGCTGTTGTAAGGCCGTTGTTGTACTACCGTTGCATCATGTATACGGGCCTTAACTGTTGTAGTAGCTCCCGCACATGACAGTGAGAGGGTGTCATCATCCCACACTTGCTGTCACAATCTGAAAAAAAGCTCTGTGAATGTGGAAACTACAAATACCGACAGCCTTTAAGGTTGTAAGCTTGTAGTTCTCGATGAACTAGCAGGGCGCTGTTATGTTCTCTAAGTAGTTCATTGATGCTTCCTGTCATTGTATAACTGCCTGCCCTTAGGAGGTACGAGCAGAAAGCTTACACTGCCAGTCTGCAGGAGCCCTGCATTGCACCCGCAATTTGATGATTACGGGTGCAATGCTTTGCAAGCTCCTAGTAAAAAAAATAATAAAAACACATTTTTTTTACCTGCAAAAAGATGTGCATTTGTTAACTTTTTTTTTTTTTTTTTACAAAGGTGAACTTATTCTTTAAAACGGAGTCAGAATAATCGATAACTAACATCCCCTCTGTATTATCAAGATATAAAGTACTGTGTGTCAATTCTTTTTAAATTCTAATCCTAAGTATTTTCTCTTACAGCAACTCTGTGCTGTCACATGTCCTCCTGAACTCTCCTTCCCTGATCTAAGGAGAGAGAGGTGGGAGGGGCTGAGATTCCCCTCTGATGTCAGACGGCCAGCAGAGGGAGGCCATGTGACCACACAGCGGTGCTGTAAAAAAAGGTTTTTAATATTAGAATTTCTAAAAAAAACAGATACATGTTACTTTATATCTTGATAAAACAGAGGGAATGACAGTTATTTATAAATATTAATTTAAAGCCACAGGGAAAAGCAGCAGGAGGGGAGGAGCGGGGAGGAGATCAGCTCTCACACACAGGCTTTGCAACTGACAGGCAGGGAGGGAGAGGGGAGAGGGAGAGACTCAGAGCAAAGAACAGAGAGCGGGATGATGGAGGCACATAAACTGACTACGGTATCATGGATTAGCAGCCATGATTACCATGGTCAGCACACACAGAGGGACACAGGAATAAGCAGAATCAACCGTTTTTTGTTTTTTTTACAGCATAGAAAGGGACAACTTACATGACACAAGCACTATGCTATAGATCATGCCGTAAAGTAATAGAAGTTTTTTTCCCTTTTAGGGTTACAACTACTTTAATAGCTGCAAAGGATACAAATCCAATTTATGTGCAATAAATGCAAAATCCAGTTTTTATCTTGTAAAAGTAGCAGTGACCGTATCACTGTGCTGGGAAGGACCCAAAAGGTCCACCCACTGCTGCCTGTAGAGGGGCGCACAGCAGTCAAGCTCCTGCACAGAGGCAGTTCCGCACTAGATTGCTTCACAAATCTGGAAGAAATACACAAAGGTTCAAGGAAAATACACTTGACTCTTGTATTTAAACAATATTTTTGTGTACCCTGAAGCTCAGCTTTAAGTTCCTGTTTGTAGCAACACCTTATGATGCCAGTGATTTCAAGATAATGCTGAAAATTGGGTTGCCTAATGACAGGTTAACTTCAAACTTTAACAATTATTTCACTTTCTTTCTAGCTGAGCTGGCAGAAACAGTAAATTAAAAAAGGAATGTTTGGATGGATAAACTATGGTCCTGACAGGTGGAGAATGCCAAAGATCATGTATCATTTGATGTTTTAAATCAGATAGAAATAATGCCAGGGTGCCTTTTACCTCCTATTAAATAATGGTTTTGTGTTTCTATGGAAATATAATCATATTAAATCATGTACACATAGATCAAACTCATTCACCTTTGGGAAATGTCACTGATGGTGATATGCCATTGGCTTGAAATTAATTTCCGCCTTGACCTCAGAAATGACAGACATTTGTATTCAGTCTCAATACCTAGTTTTCTGTACCAGTCGAAATGACCCATGTCTTGCTCACTAGTAGCGTTGGAACAATTATTTTAATATCAAGTTCATCGTTATCTGGACCTACAATAGAGATAGTAATACAACAATCCATCATATATTAATATGCATAATAGTTAGAGCCTAAAGCATTCATTTTACTAAGGCCAAAAAGAGGAGTGTAAAGAGGAGCAAAATGTTCAGGCCAAATCTGTGCTAAAATGCATGGGGAGAAGGGAAAGTGGCACAGGCATATGCTTTTGGCTTTGCTTAGGTTTTGCACAATTGCAATTAGGAGAGATTTTCTAACCTATCCAGTCTCTTTTTTCCCTCAAAAAGCAGCCAACCAGCGGGCATCTTTCAGCCCCAAAGACTTGAGATCACTCCAAAATTGTTGGATTGGGGGATTTATCATCTCATATTTATGAACTTCTTCTTCTCCTACCACTGCTAATCCAACAGTTATGAAGGGGAAAGCTGATTCATAGTTCCAGCTTGTCTTGTCTGTCAACACTTTACTGCAACATGTAATGGCAAGAGGAATGCAAAGGGAGAGAGGATGTATCAGCCTCTGCATTCCTAGCTGTTGTCGGATCAGCCGCAGCAGGAGGAAGGTCGAACTCATAGGGTTAGAAAGCACTTAGAAACATGAAACAAAGTACTATATGTACTTTGTCCCATAGGGAACAAAACTGTAAAAAATTGTAATGTTAGATCTTCTTTCATCACTTACTAAGTATGCAGCGTCTTTAACTACTATTCCTTGCCCATGCTCCATTTTAAGCTGGTGCCATAACTGGTGCCGCAGGTTTTCTGTTCCAGGATGGCTCCCTTCTCTTGTAGCATTATGGAGCCACCCTTACATACAGGGACTACATAGTTACATACTGTAGGTACTTAGTTGGTAAGGTTGAATAAAGACAACAGTCCATCCAGGTTAGCTTGTGTAGGTGTGTGTAGAAAAATCATTTCCCATATCCCCATATATTGTTTTCGCTAAGATGCCCATCCAAAAGTCTTTTAAAACTATTCATCTATTCATACTTCCTGCTGACATCACCAATTGTGGAAGAGAGTTCTACATCCTTAACGCCCTGACAGTGAAAAAACCCATACGGAGCTTAAGGTTAAACCGCTTCTCTTCCAGTCTCATCCTGTGGCCCCGTGTCCTCTTACACTCCCTGAGACCGAAAAGTTTCATGCTGAGATCACTTCTGAGAAATTTGTAAATCCCTACCATATCTCCTCTCAAGCGTCTCTTCTCCAGGGAGAATAAATTTAGTGCTTGTAGTCATTCCTCATAATTGAGGTCCTCCAGTCCCCATATTAATTTAGTTGCCCTTCTCTGGACTTTCTCCAACTCCAGCACATACCTTCTGGGGATTGGTGACCAGAACTGGATGGAATATTCCAGATGCGGCCGAGCCAGAGTTCTATAAAGTGGTAGAATAATCATTTCTGGAGTAAATTCCCTTTTTAATACATGCTAATATTATGCTGGCTTTGGTAACGAGTAATGAGTAATGAGTAATTTGTGTTTATATTTTTACCACCCAAGCACATTACCTTACATTTTGCAATGTTAACCACTTCCATACCGGGCCTATTCTGGCACTTCGCTGCTATATGTAAAAATCATAATTTTTTTGCTAGAAAATTACTTAGAACCCCCAAAAATTATATATGATTTTTTAGCAGACACCCTAGGAAATAAAATGGCGGTCATTGCAACTTTTTATCTTGCACGGTATTTGTGCAGTCATTTTTCAAACGCATTTTTTTGGGGAAAAAAACTGTTTCATGCATTAAAAAAAAAAAACAAAACAGTAAAGTTAGCCCATTTTTTTTTATAATGTGAAAGAGGATGTTATGCCGAGTAAATAGATACCTAACATGTCACGCTTTGAAATTGCACACACTCGTGGAATTGCGCCAAACTTCAGTGCTTAAAAATCCCCATAGGTGACACTTTAAAATGTTTTACAGGGTACATATTTAGAGTTTCAGAGGAGGTCTAGTACTAGAATTATTGCTCTAGCTCTAACGTTCACGGTGATACCTCACATTTGTGGTTTGAACATCGTTTACATATGCAAACGCGACTTACGTATGCGTTCACTTTTGCATGCAAGCTCGCGGGGACAGGGGCACTTTAATTTTTCTTTTTTATTGTTTATTTTATTTTTTTTTTTAATTATTTTTACACTTTCCCTTAAAAAAAAATCTTAAACACTTTCATTCCTATTACAAGGAATGTAAACATCCCTTGTAATAGGAATACTGCATTACAGGTACTCTTTATAGAGGGGACGTCCCATCTCGCTGCCTGTAAGAACAATCAAGCGGCTGGACAGCCAGTATGATCATTCCTACAGTGTAGGAAATTGCCGGCTGAAAAGAATGATATCTCATCGATGCCTGCAGCTGCGATATCACCAGACAAAGACAAGGATGTCATTTGTCTATGGGCCAGGCGGGAAGTGGTTAAACATCATTTGACATGCAGTAGCCCCCTCCACTCATTTATTCAGGTCCTCTTGTAAAGTTTCTATATCCTACTGTGTTGTTATTGCATTGCATATTTTTGTGCCATCAGCAAACACTGAGATCAAGCTATTTATCCTACCCTCTATATCATTTATAAATAAATTAAACAGAATTGGTTCAGGGACAGAGCCTTGGGGTACCCCATTAACCACCCTAGATCATTCTGAGTATATGTTATTTATCACAACCCTTTGGACACGTCCCCCATAGCCAGTTTTCTATCCAAGAACAAACCTTATGATCCATGCCTACAGACCTCAGCTTGTAGATTAAGCATTTGTAGGGGACTGTATCAAATTCTTTTGCAAAATCCAGATACACCACATCCACTTTTACCTAGATGGCAGCTCACTTCCTCGTAGAATGTTGATAGGTTGAATTGGCAAGAGCAACCTTTCGTAAACCCGTGCTGATTACTGCTAATGATACTGTTTGTGTCAACAAATTCTTAGATATGGTCCCCTTATCATCCCCTCAAATAGTTTACAAACTACCGATGGTAGGCTGACAGGCCTATAGTTCCCAGAAACAGATCTCTGCCCTTTTTTGAATATTGGTACCATGTGGGCCTTTCACCAATCAACTGGTACCAATCCTGTCAGTATGCTGTCCAAGAAGATTAGAAATAGCGGTCTGGCTATAACCTGACTGAGTTCTTTAAGGACTCTGGGGTAAGCCATCTGGTCCTGGTGATTTATTTATGTTAAGCTTCTCTAATCCTTTCCAGACTCCGGTCTCTGTTAGCCACAAGGGTAGATCCTGTGGTGTGTTGCTAACAATACTGTGTGAAGATTGAGGATAAGAAAGCATTTAGCCCAGCTGCCTTCTCCTTGTCCTCTGTAACCACCTTCCCTTCCTCGTCCTTTATGGGGCCTTTGTGTTCCGACCTAGCCTTTTTAAAATGAATATATTTTAAAAAGTTGTCCTGTAAAACAGGGGTCTCCAACCTATGGGCCACGGCCCAACACCGGGCCGTGGAACCCCTATAGCAGGGCCATGCCACGGAGCAGACTGTCAGCAGTGCGGGCAGCCGAAGAGAGAGGACATCATCTCTCATTGCCCGCACCACTGTTTTCTTAAAGGGCCGCGAAGGCTGCTCTTCACAGGACTGCAACCGCGGCCTATGAGAAACAGAGAAAGTGACGTCATCTCTCCCCGCCCGCAACAGTTTTCCCACGATCCGTGCTGAGGGCAGCCTGTGGAGAGCCTGAGGAGAGCCTGAGGACAGCTGTCACCACATCTGTCACCACATCTGGTGGCAGCTAACAGTGACAATCTGTATCTGGTGGCAGGCAACGTGGCAAGTGGCATCCTCATCAGGTGCCAGGCAATGGCAAGCGGCATCCTCATCTGGTGGCAGGCAAGTGGCATCCACATCTGGTGGCAGGCAAGTGGCATCCTCATCTGGTGGCAGGCAATGGCAAGTGGCATCCTCATCTGGTAGCAGGCAATGGCAAGTGGCATCCTCATCTGGTGGCAGGCAGCGTGGCAAGTGACAATCCTCATTAGGTGGCAGGCAACGTGGCATCCTCATCAGGTGGCAGGCAGCGTGGCAGGTGACAATCTGCATCTGGTGGCAGGCGACGTGGCAAGTGACACGCTCGGGGCTCCCACTGATTCTGAATTATGGTGAGTTGAATGATTTCATTTATATTGCAATGTAATAATAGAAATAATGTGCTTCAATCATCCTGTTACCATGACAACCATGGTGCTGGGATGATAACACCAGCCATTGCCCCAACAATTTGCCCACGAAAAATCGCTCCATTCTCATACACACACACACGCACACACACAGTGGTATGTGCGTTTGTGCAATGCAGTGCCATCTATTCCGAATGGCTTCCTAACGTGTGACTCCTCATAAACTATAGCTTAGAGGCAGCTTGATCTGTCTTTTAGTTCACATTTGCAGCCAATGTTTTAACCATTTTCAACTTTGATGGAACACTGGATTGCTGTAAAATTGTTTCCTCTGTGCGAGACTGGCACTACACCCCAGACCCCCACCCGCAGCGACCGATCCACTGGCACTACACGCCAGACCACCCCCCTCATGGCAATAGATCAACTGGCACTACACCCCAGATCCCCCCCGCGCTGGATAGGAGGGCAAGGAGGCAGTGCACTGCTGTCCTCAATCCAATTGAGGGCTCAGAGAAGAGACTGTTGCTGCCCTGGGGCGAATGCTTCTCTTCCTGGCCGAGTCCTAAGACTCCTGGCCAATCGGGTCTCAGGAGCCGGTTCCTGATTGGCCGGGAGGAGAAGCCCTACTTTTTTTGAAGCCAATTAGAGCCTCGAGCTCTAATCACGTGCTTCAAAAAAAGAACCCAGCATTGCAATCCATGCATCCAGCGCCTCGCATGTTGATTAGGAGGCCGGACACATGGATTGGGGGGCAGCACCCCTGCACCCCTAATGGATGGGCCGCCACTGCACATAACAATACTTTGCAAGCTTGCTGCAGAATAGTCCATTGTGTGACATCTCCCTCAACCTTTGCAAGCTAAGTGAAGTTTCATAACAAATCCTTAAATTACCACCCTTCAGCTTTTTCAGCAAAAATAGCTACTTCAAATGCTAGATTCACTGCTACTTACTGTATATCCTGGAGTTTAGTCATAGGAAACAATAGCTATCCCAGAGAATAATCTGAGGTCTGGGGAGGGCTGGGGATTGAATGAGGTAAAGGGTGTGGAGGTGGATCTGAGCTCTGAGGGGATGGAGACTGACCCCTGAAATCTATTTGGCATGTCATGTTACATGGTCCTGATCGCTGTACTCTGTAAGCCATGCTGTACATTGCTAGGGATGGGCCGAACGACCCCCCGTTCGGTTTGCACCAGAACTTTCGAACATCGGGAAAGTTTGGAACCGAATAACGAACCCCATTGAAGTCTATGGGACCTGAACGTAAAAAATCAAAAGTGCCCATTTTGAAGGCTTATATGCAACTAATTTGGCATGCAATGGTTATGGGGTCCGGACGCTGCCTTGGGGGACATGTATCAATGAAAGAAACGTTTGTAAAAAACTTCATTTTTAAATGAGCAGTGATTTATTTATGCTTAAAGTGAAAGTATAAAAATGAAAAATTCCTTTCAATATAGTGCCTGGGGGGTCCCCTTAGTCTACCCGTAAAGTGGCACATCTGTATTGTGTATAGAATCCGCTGAAGGAATAATTGCATTTATAAAGCAAAAAAAAGATATTTTCCCTTCAAGCTTCCATTATTTTGTAAGCAACAGCTAGGGGAGCCAGTCTGTATGATGAGGCCACAATGTAGTGTACTGGGAACAAGATAAGAGATGTTTTGGATAAATTCTGATGTCTCTTCCGAAGACTTTGGATAGAATTAACGGGTGCAGAAAAATTGGGCTTTGCGTGTCGGTGGCGCTTTCACACCATAACCCTATAGAGGAACGCTTGATGAAAGCAAGAATTGGCCTTGCTGTAAAAAAAATAAATTTGACATAGCTGTCAAACAGGTGCTGAAAAATCGTTTTTTGGGTGTCATTGGCGCCTTCACACCGTAGCCCTATAGAGGTACTCTTGATGAAAGCAAGAATTGGCCTTGCTGTGAAAAATTGCAATGATATGCACCTGTCAAACAGGTGCGGAAAATTTGTTTTTTGGGTGTTGGTGGCGCCTTCACACTGTAACCCTATAGAGGTACTCTTTATGAAAGCAAGAATTGGCCTTGCTGTCAAAAATTGCAATGATATGCACCTGTCAAACAGGTGCAGAAAAATTGGTCTTTGGGTGTTAATTGTGCCTATGAAATCTACACCAAAAATATCTTCCAGATGAAATCAACACCCAAGCTGCTAGTAGGTAGCCTAGAAGTCCTGCAGAGATTCCACACCCCAAAAACACTTAATCGGCGATATCAGCATCAGGGGCTTCATAGCTGCTGGTAATCCAGGACTGATTCATTTTAAATTCAGACAGTCCACGGAGTCTGTGAACAGACACGTTATATGATCAGTAACAAAACCTCCAGCAGCACTGAATGCCCATTTGGAAAGTACGCTGGACGCAGGGCAGTACAGCAGCTCAATAGCATACTGAGCAAGTTCTGGCCAGTGGTCTATTCTCATGACCTAGTAAGCCAGTGGATCGTCGACTGGAAAGCTCTCCATCTCTGTTTTTGCCCCTAGACAATTGTCCACCATGTGATGTAGACGCTGCCAATGGGATGTGGAAGCTGACAGCCCTGGGACTAAAAAAATGGATAAATGCATCACTTAGGCGGCTGCCTTCTCCACTGCTCCTCTCTTGACCAACAGAAGCCTCAAAACTATGTTTTCCATGACACTGTAACCTACCAGAGTCGGGAAAAGTGTTTGATAAACTCCTCTTTAAGGTGTCCTCAAGAGATTTCATTTTCTGCACTCTCTCCAGCAGGAACACCACAGGGATTGTGTCACTGATGCATGCACTGTCATGACTCACCATCCTTGTGGTCTCCTCAAATGGTGACAGTACAGTGCATGCATCCTTTATGAGCAGCCATTGGCGTTGGTAATAAAAAACTAGCAGGCATGAGCCTGACGTTGTGCCATACTCACACAGGTACTCGCTGACGGCCCTCTGCTGCATGTGCAGCCGCTGCAGCATTGCCAAAGTGGGGTTCCACCTGGTGGGCATGTCACAAATCAGACGGTTTATGGGCAGGTGGAATTCCCACTGAATTTCAGCCAACCGAGCACTGGCTGTGTATGATCGCCTGAAATGGCTACAGACTCTTCTGGCCTGCTTTGGCAGACCAGCCCTGGGTACTGTGACGTTATGCGAGGCATGACAATGGATAGGCGATACTTGTCACCTTGCATGCGATCATTTAGAGGCGACTAGCGGTAGTCTGACCCTGGTTTTTCTGGCCACTGTGGCAGAGCTGGTACCGGCCCGGACTTTCTGGTCTACTCAAATCCCTCTGCACCTGCATTTAATGATCAGGAACAGTTCTCACTTGAGTTTGATCCTGGATCTCAGAGGAAGAAATCTGGGAGAGCTCTGTGTGCTAATTTGGACTCTAAAAAACAGGTTTGCAATGTGCTTACACTTTGTGGGTGTCGGGGGACACCCAGATGGTCACCAGTCATCTCTATGCACCTCGGAGGTCCGGGTCACGTCCGGGTCACGTCCGGGTCACGTGATGTAAACAATGCCCGTGAACTCGGCTGAAAAGACCGAGATCGCTGTTTTTTTCTGATCTCGGTCTTTCCAGCCTAGAGGAGAGATGTGGGGTCTTATTGACAATATTCCTATTACATGGGATGTTTAAATTCTTTGTAATAGGAGTAAATGTGAACAAAAAAAATTTTTAAAGAGAAAGTGTAAAAATAAAAAAATAAAGGTAAAATAAAAAATAAACAAAAGGAAAATCTAAAGCACCCCGTCCCGCGAGCTCACACACAGAAGCAACCGCATACGTAAGACGCGCCCGCATATGTAAGACACGCCCGCATATGTAAACGGTGTTCAAATCACACATGTGAGGCATCGCCACATGCATTAGAGCGAGAGCAATAATTCTAGCACTAGACCTCCTCTGTACCTCTAAACATGTAACCAGTAAAACATTTTAAAGCATCGCCAATGGAGATTTTTAAGTACCAAATTTTGGCGCCATTTCATGGGTGGGAGCAAATTTAAAGCGTGACATGTTGGGTATCTATTTACTCGGCATAATATCATCTTTCACAATATACAAAACAATTGGGCTAACTTTACTGTCCTGTTTTTTTTTAAATTCATTTAACTTTTTTTTCCAAAAAAAAGCATTTGAAAAATTTCTGCACAAATACCATGTGACATAAAAAGTTGCAATGACCGCCATTTTATTCCCTAAGGTCTCTGCTAAAAAATTGATATAATGTTTGGGGGTTCCGAGTAATTTTCTAGCAAAACATGTAGAAGAGAAGTGTCAGAATTGGCCTGGTGGTCAAGTGGTTAAAGAGACTGACATCCATGCTGAATCTTTTCCCCTCAAAAGTGATCCCCACAATCTAATCTCCCACAGTACCTATGTAGGAAACGCTGCACCACCAAAATGCAGACATGTGTCAACGTACCCTGTCTAAGGGCGGACAGAAGGTTTGTGCCATTATCGCACACCACCATTCCTGGCTCCAGCTGGCATGGCGTGAACCACCTCTGGGCCTGTCCCTGCAGAGCTGCAAGAATCTCTGCTCCGGTGTGGTTCCTGTCCCCTAGACACACCAGCTGAAGCACTTCATGGCACCTTTTAGCCTGACTCATTGAATAGTCCTTTGAACGCTTAGGGGGTACTTGAGGTTCATAGGACAATTCAGCAGAGAGGGCGTGGAGGAGGAGGAGGAGAAGGAGGAGAGGGTAGGTTGTGAACAAAATATATCATCCCTGCCCATGCTTGCTGGACCACATTTCAGCAGTAACGTGGACTTTGCAGCTGACTGCCTTGCCCAACAATGCTACAACATTTCCTTCCATGTGATGATAGAGAGATGGAAAGAAATAGCGACTGGGAACCTGCCATTATGGTACAGCACATTCTGCAAATTCATGGAAGGGGGCAGAATCCACCAGATGGAAAGGCAGAAGTAGGAGAGCCAGCAGCTTTGGCAAGCTTGCATTCAGGCGCTGGACATGTGGGTGGCAAGGACTGAATTTTTTTTGTCCACTGCAGCAGATGGGGCAGAGAAATTTGCTGGCTATAGTCTACAGCTGGTGGTGTGCTGCTGGCAGATGTGCTGCAAGGACCTCGGACACCCTGCACTATACCATTATCCCTGTCAGTGGAGGCTACTGAGAGGTTATGAGGTATAGCAGGGGCAGACTGAGGTGAGTAAGGAGGAGGAGGGCTTTTAAGTGCTCTTGCCAATGGGCTGAGTGGTGGCGCAATAAAATATATGGCGTTAAACTAGCAGTAACGCACAGAACTATATGGAGTTAAACTTGCAGTAATGCAATGAAATATATGGTTTTAAAGTTGCAGTAACACACCAAAATATATGGCGTTAAACTTGCAGTAACGCACACAACTATATAGCGTAACATTGCAGTAATGCACAGAACTGAATAGCGTTAAACTTGCAGTAACGCACACAACTATATAGGGTTAAACTAGCAGTAACTAAAGTTGAAGGGCTAATACCGCGCTAAAGTGCTAAGTACAAAATAAAAGCAGCAACAATACCATGTGATAAAAACACAGCAAACAAATATATCATAAATTGTCGCGCTACCACAATTGATAAGTTCTGATTAAATAGTTCCAAAAATAATCCAACAATATAAATACAAAATGCAAAAAAAATGATTCATCAATAAGTGCTAATAAGTGAACAGTGCAATAAAAGGTTGTGTGCACAGTCCAGATTTAGAAGATTCCTATAGCAGACAAAAACCCCAATATTTAAATGTGAGTCCACAAGGTATAGAGATTCTTCAGAAATCCACCACCACCTCCAGTGCAAGGCAAAAGATTGAATACTCTTACCGGATCCCCAGGGCTCACTATCTCTAGAGAAGTCACAAGGGCAAGCAGATCTAACCCTTTGCTATGTGTGGACAGCGGTGTATCCGTCCGGCTGTTCAGTGGTGATGGGTCTCATGGATCTGACACTCTCATTGTAAAGGCTGCAATCATCCTTTCTAGTACAGCGCCTGCTTTGTCAGCATGGATTGGTCGAAGTTACTCACACACTGCAAAATGCACAAGATGGTTTGATGCTGACCCAGTCCAGAAGTACACTGACAGTCTGACAGTCTCGACACTGACACTTTTAATCAGCCGCAATTCACAGGGAGTCAGGGACAGCGTGACTGGTCGCTACTGCTCTTATTATACCTTCTTTCCGTTTGTGTCTCTCCCTGCCTCCCTCTCTATGGGGTTGATTTACTAAAGGCAAAAAAGACTGTGCATTTTGCATATACATTGCATATTACTGACCTAAGTATTTATTGTCTCAACAGTTGCTGGCTGTAAAGTAACCCCCAAGTATTTTAGTGAAGTTCTTCTTTAGGCTGTGTTCACGCTAGTGTGATTGGATGCAGATTTTTCTGCATCCAATTCACAATAGCAGGAGATTGTGACCGGCTCCAGTGCGAATTTGCACAGGGGTACTGTGCATCCCCAAAAAATTTGGGCTGGAATTGGACCTGAAATGGTGAACGAGGACACCCTGGACTCCTGCTGTGAGCTGGAGCATGCTGCGGTGTGAACCCAGCCTAAAAGGTAGGCTCAGACAGAAAACATATGAAATAGAAATTAAGTTTGTAAAAATGGTACTTTGCCCTGAGGTCTATGTTTGTCTGCAAGGCTCTCACTTTTGGCACAGTAATTCCAGAATATTTTGTGGAAACAAGGACAGCGGCAAACATGTGCAGTATATACTGTTCAGACTCTATTTACTCATTTAAACACGCCTCTTTAAGTTAAGGCTAATATTTAGCCCAATGTAGGCACACAGTGGCTAAGTGGTTAGTAGTTTCGCCCAACAGCACTAGAGTCGTTGTTTCAAATCTCAACTATGGCACTACCTGCCTGGACTTTTCTTGTTCCCCCCTGTGCCTGTGTAGGTGTCCTCCCACACACCAAAGACATATGTGGGTGCTTGTGTAAACATGCATATAGATGTACATCCCTGGACACAGACAGTCTGTGTCCAGGGACATATGCATGTGTAGCACTACCCCTGAAGGAGCCGCTGGAATTCTGCTCAAGTCTTCCCCACTTTTGCTCCACAGCCGCTCGTTGTCTTCATTGACCAGTCTAGGGGTTTTGTTTTTGTTGTTTTATTTTTGGAGAACTTGGATAGGGAAGGAATTTAGTGGGATATCTAAGAAATAGAACTATTCACAAAAAAAAGGACATTTAACTGATCTCTGGGTTAAACTCTGGTGAAGTCCTTGCTGATAGCAGATAGCAGACTTCTCCCTCAAAGTAGTGCAAAGTAGTTTCAGGAGTGAACAAAGTTCCTCTGTAGTAGTAGTAGTAGGAGGAGGGCAAAGCTCCTCAGATGCAAGACAGTTGTGGCAGACTGGTTGGCAATCCAAAAGTAATAGAACCAAGAATAGTCATATTCAGTAGCAAACAGTTAGACAAGCTCTTCAGAACACTAGCCAGTGTTGCCTTGTTCAGACCCTCAGCTGACTTTATAGCACTCCAGAAGGGGTTAAAAGCATAAGTCTATAGATCGTTTAGGTTGTCTGTACTCACAAAATGCCCAGGGACCGCTGGTAGCCTCCTTTTAACTTCCAAGTAACACTCTATACCAGCGATACCAGACCAGATCTTGAATAGACAGCCCCTTCAGCCATCTCTCTGCAGAACCAGGGTTACTCTCACTAATGTCAGGCCCTCAGGACTCCCACCATAGGCCACATGGCAGCACAATCTCTCGATTCAGGCCCTCAGGTCGCCCACCTGAGGCCACATGGCAGCAGGTGCCATCGGAGGCCAGCAGCCTCTCATCCAGCTTGTGCAATCCTCATATAGGAAAGCTCCAGAGCCCATGTGCTCCTAGATTATAAATACAGGCACTCAGCATGCTTAGGGGCACCTCCCCTTGTAACTGGCCAGGGCTGTATGAATATTCATGCTCCCATCTGTATGGTTCCTGCCTACTATACAGAACTTCCCCTTGTTGTTTGGATACAGGGAAACTCAAGACAGCATGAGCAGCACAAGAGCACACTGAGCTGGCCATACTAGCTGATCACAGCTTTCTGTTAAGCAGACAGCAAATACATTTATCTAGCTTTCTCTCTGTTAACCAGAGGAACCAAAAATGATTATACACTAATCCTAGCACTTACTTAAGAGGGTGCTACACATACATGTGTTTATGTAAGTACTGGTGTATACCTGCCTACAGTTATTGATTTCTGTGGGTGGCTGAACACAGCACTTATGGCATCTGGCTGGGGAAATACACCCCAATTTTAGTTTCTGTGGCCCCAGGCGCCTGTGTACATTAGGCCTCAAAGGAATCCATGCATTATAATTTAATTAGCTCATAAATGTAACAAAGAAAAAAAACTTTGAATATTATAACTTATATAAATATTTTTATTTGCTTCCAAATACAGTACATTGGATATAAATATGGGTACAATGCCAAAAGTACACAGTGATATAAAAATTAAAAATGTACCTTTTGTTGCAGTTCCAATGTTCACAAGCACTAAATGGCTTAAACATCTTTTAAATGTGTCTAAATTATCCAGTAAAACGTGTGCTTTTAAATTCCCTTTTATTCTTTGCTTCCTTTATATGACACATTTATTTGATTAGCAAGCAAGCTTATACTCAATTTTCCCACCAGGTGGAGTATAATATCATCTTTTATCTGTCCGGTAATATCTGGTGTTTTAACTCCGAATTGTTGTTTTCATATTCTTAAAATACACAAAGGAATCAATAGATGCTTATGACATTCTCTTCTGGGTTGAAAATCTCCTAAATCTTTAGTCCCTCACAGAGAAACATACATTACTTTCCTTATTACTAAAATATCTCCTCTGATGTTACAAATAAAAGGACTGGAGGGAGATAAGAGGGCAACTTATTTAGTTGTAATGACTGCCTATTATCACTTTCACTGCTCCGGTGACCCACAATGCTTCACTTTATCAAGAAATATACGCAGCCTTTCTCTAGCTGGAGATACAATGTAATGCATTTTAAATTTGAATGCAAAAACATAATGTCTTTTGCTTCACTGGCACTGTAAAACATGTCCTTGTAACGATGTCCCATTTCCATGACTGATATGATTAAGGCTTTCTGTAATCATCCACAAGGGTTTGACTTCAGACTTCTTTTTTTATCCAAATATCATTTGGAAACTGAGTGCCTGATAGCTTATTACTGTAAATAAAAGAGATAAAACAAATTCTCCAGTAGCTCCAGAGATGTGATATATGTACGTTATTAAGACTATTGGTGTAAGTGGCTAATAATATACATGTGACTGGTAGACGCTTGCCTCTAATGAATCTCAGCTAATTTGCTCTGACTGATGAATTTTGGTGTTGGCGCTGAGTCCTGAATAATTGTGAGATTTATCACACAGCACATAGACTCATTATAGGTTTACTCAGGGTGATCTAGTGGATATTGGCTTAAAGAATATCAACTATCTCCAGCGTCTGAACATGGAAGTCTTCACTGGCAGTAGATGGTCTGCTGTGTCTTTCAGTTTAATGTCTTTGCAGGATGGAGTTTTCTGGACTGGTGCCTGTGGATACAACATCTATGCTACTTTAGGTCTATGTAGGCCTGGATGTTTGTCACTCATGGGGCTAGGCCTTCTGATTTTACAGCTTACTATTATTATTATATATTATATTAGTATTATACAGGATTTATTTAGCGCTAATGGTTTGTGCAGTTTTTTACAGAGTCCAGGAGGATTTAAAAGGCCCTGCTTGTGAGAGCTCACAATCCAATGGTTACAGGTTCTTTATGGTCATCCGGTGACATCTATATGTCTTGGGAGTAACCTTTCTACTCCATTTCAGTTTTACAGAGGTACTTGGCAGGGCTGACCTCTTTCTCCAATCCTCTTTGCCATAGCTTTGGAACCCATTGCAGAAGCCCTTTGAGTTTCTCCTGATTTTAGTAGACTCAGAATTGGATGGTTGGAGGAGATGGTGGCCTTGTATGCTGATGACCTTCTACTATTCCTAAACAATGCAGGTGACATTTTAGGTCCTGATGAGTTTTTCAAGAGTCAGTAGTCTCTGGGTTAACTGGCATAAATCTTTAAGCTGGGTACACACTACAGTTTTTTTCATACAACCCACTGGAAAAAAAAACTGACAGCTCTGGTTGGAGCCGCTGTACTAACCATGTGAGGTTAGTCCAGCGATCTTCTGTGCTGACCTGTTGTGTTCTGACAAGGGGACGACTCCCCCCCCCCCCGGCCAGAACACTCCGATCAGCGCTCTCTGCAATTGGCTGAGAGCGCTGATTGGGAGTCAGTCGGCACGTCCGACAGAAGCTGACCTAACGGACAGATCGACATACACACGGGCCGAATGTCAGCGTTTTTTTTTTTAACCAGCCAATGTCTCCCAAAATTCGGCCTGTGTGTACGGGGCTTTACTCTTTGCATTCGACCCTGGAGCTGCTGAACGGTTGGTGATATTAACTTCCTGTTTGTGGCACATTAGTATATGTGAGGGGGGAAACTTTTCAAGATGGGTGGTGACCATGGTGGCCATTTTGAAGTCGGCCATTTTGAATCCAACTTTTGTTTTTTCAATAGGAAGAGGGTCATGTGACACATCAAACTCATTGGGAATTTCACAAGAAAAACAATGGTGTGCTTGGTTTTAACGTAACTTTATTCTTTCATGAGTTATTTACAAGTTTCTGACCACTTATAAAATGTGTTCAATGTGCTGCCCATTGTGTTGGATTGTCAATGCAACCCTCTTCCCCCACTCTTCACACACTGACCGCAACACCGCAGGAGAAATGCTAGCACAGGCTTCCAGTATCTGTAGTTTCAGGTGCTGCACATCTCGTATCTTCACAGCATAGACAATTGCCTTCAGATGACCCCAAAGATAAAAGTCTAAGGGCTTGTGTAAAATATTCACCAGTCTTTGAACATTTATTGAGTACTTTCTTATTTCAATGCAATTTTGGTTCGTGTGGTAACAAAAAGAACACTTTAAGGGTTACTCAAACTACACAGTGTACTGGGAGAAGGATAACTTTTTTGTTTTCAACCTAAGTTTTACCGGCTGAAGTTTTACCGGTGGTACCAGTGGTGGGTAGAACTTTTCAAAGGGGGGAGTGTATATGATTACACGGTGTTTGTCCTTCAATTATAGTGGTTGGCAAGTCGTCGAGGTCCCAGCTTACGTTTCTCATTTCGGGGCATGTGTGTCCGGCTTAA
>BLSH010355584.1:425771-442478 GCA_018402905.1 Glandirana rugosa | reverse complement strand
GTTACTGAAAGAAGGTAATTTTTTTCTTCCTGACCATTTAGTAATGCTCATTAAAGACTAGAAGGAACAAACAATGCTCGCCCTCTGAGACTACAATTCAAAGCCTCTCCGCATCTCTCTGTTCTAATACTTGAGACAAATTAATTATTCCTTAGTGAAAAGTATACAATTCCTACTCTTCATTTTCACCGGTTGATGGGGCTGATTGTGTACTGCTGAATAGCAATCAATGCTAAAGGGAAACAAAACAAATATGTATTTTCAGTACAAGTAATTGCAACTGATAGAATGTATTTTGGATCACCAATAGACTCGAACACAAGCTGCTTACCAGCCATTCTGGCATAAGAAGACAGCAGTGTGTTTCTGCTCATGGACCTGCAAACCCAGGCTCCTGATGGTTAAAGAAAAAAGAAAATCCATCTCCATTCTCCAAGAATTGGAGATAAATTACAGCGTATGCTCAAGAAAACAATACATAGAAACATGAAAAGTGATGGCAGAAAAGAGTCCGCCTATTGTTGTTGTTTGTTGTTTTTTTTAATACGCGTTTTGTATTTTTTTTTCTATTTTTTTTGTTAACTTTTTATAGACCCATGTTTGTCCCAAGCATGTATAGAAACACAGAAAAGTGAAATAAATACACTGCAGAGTGGATAAAATTTAATATATTACAAGCAGGTATACACATTTAAATATTAGCATCACTACTTTTCTGGGTTATATTTCCCGTTTATCTTTTTTGTTCTTTATTATTTGTTTTGTTTAAGAGGTCCTGACATTTTAGATGTCCCTTGGCACCCTTCAGCTACCGGTAGAGGCGCAGACCAATGGATATTTCGAGACAGAGCCTGAAGAGGCAATCTTTAAGCAAAGGGGTTAATGTTTCGGCTAGTCTCGTGGCTCTGGTCTAGAATCTCAGAACATCGAGAGGGTCCAGCTCACACTTTCATCTCTCTTAATGAATCCAAGCTCAGTTATTTACCAATGCTAGATTGCTCTTGACACCACCTTTCCCTTGCACTTTAAAGAGTCCCAAGAGAGATCCACTGCCAACTCCAACTGGACAGAGGATACATTTGTAAACCATTTTATCCCTCAATTACCAAGTAAGACGTATGGAAAAGATTTGCACTCCCTAAGATTTTGCTAAGCAATTAGGCCTTAGAAGACTGTGATGCAGGGACAAGAGGCAAACATGCATTGGTTAACATAGCAATTAAATGGTTTGTTATATATATTCTTATAAATTTTATGTTCTGGAAAATGCTAGAACCTTATTAGATGATTTATTATCTGTGTGCAAATTAGCTGTGCTACTTTTTTTTTAAACACACAAAATAGACGAACAAGAAAACCCTAGTGTACAATTGTTAGACAGAGTGCTCAAAAGAGGGTGTTTCAGACAGATGTTCATTAACATGGAAAAGGAAGAATGTGTAATTGCCATCCATTATTAAGATATAATGATAATTAACAAGAAGTAATAAATAGTACCAAAGTCAAAATATAATGCATTTTTTTATTTTTTAATGCATTTTTTAATGTTATATTTTATATGAAAGCTGTGAGTTAACATTCTCAGACTGCATAGTTGAAGGCAGAAGGTGATGTATTATAAAATTAAGTTTTTACCAGGAGATAGAGTCATAACTTTTCTTATGCCTGATACCAGATTGTCACTGTAGAATAATGAGTCACATCAGAAATAATTTCAGCATGGGATATTCCAAAGATATAAATTGTAAAATCAAAATGACATCTTAGGTGGAAATTGATCAATCAGAGTCTTTTGGTCTTTAACCTCCCTGGCGGTATGATTATGTCAGATTTTTGGTGCTGAAAGCGGTACCATTATTTTGCATGAAAATTTGGCGTTTTATATTGTAGGCCTGTAATTCTTAGGAATAACTCACTTAAATCTGTCCAAACAAGAGTCTAGTAGACATCCCGGGTATGATAAAGTTTGAAAAATGAAATCATAAATTATAATATAATAAATAACTAAAAATAATTATCAAAAATAATAATATAATAGTAATAAAATGTATTCAATAATGTAATCAAACCAAAAACACTGAAATTTGGTCAGTTGCAGAATTGTCGCTGTCGTCACTTTCAGTTTCTGATGATAAATTTCCCCAAAAATCAGTATCACTCAATTCTGCAAATGATTCTTATTTACTATCGGTGTTTTCTAGCCGATCAAAAACCACTTTTTTGACGTAAAGGGACACTTTATGGTTGCTATGGACATTCTCATGTTTCCAGGCAGAAAGAATGACATAAATAATATAAAATTGCATGCAGGGCTCTGGGCAAACCACTAGGGACAAAGGGGATGTGAAATGATTTCATACAGTAATGTAATCTATAAGATTACAGTGTACTGTATGTGCTGTGTGTGTGTTTCACTTTTTGAATTTCCTGCCAGTCTCCGTCCCCATGCGACGTGACACTCGCAGGGAACGGAGCCCGGCACACAGGAGTCATCTGGCGGCGGACACAGCCCGCAGAGACTGCGGGGGACATCGCTGGATCCAGGGGACAAGGTGAGTAGCGCTGCCTGGATCCAGCAATGCAATACCGAGTTTGGCACGGGGTTACCGCTAATGGTACTGTAATTCCACCCGGAGCCACACTCGGGATTACTGCCAGGGAGGTTAAAAGGGTTCTTAACCTTAAGGTGATACTAAACACACACTGGGGTTGATTTACTAAAGCTGGAGAGTGCAATATCTGGTGCAGCTGTGCATTGTAGCCAATCAGCTTCTAACTTCAGCTTGTTTAATTAAGATTTGACAAAAAAAACCGGAAGCAGGTTGGTTTCTATGCAGAGCTGCACCAGATTTTGCACTCTCCAGTTTTAGTGAATCAACTCCACTGTGTACATTATCCCTAATATTTCTGTACATGGATGATGACACTGTAATTCAGTGGCGGCTGGTGGTATATTTGCACACAAAGCACCCACAGCCCCCTGGTCGGTTGGGTCACCCGAAACGCAACCCCCTCCCCCCGGTCGGTCAGTTAGATACTAGCCCCACACCTACCCCATCTATGGTGCCGGCAGCGGTTCCCTTCCGGGCGACGGCCTCCCCTGCGTCTCCTTCTTGGCATCATCCCTCCTCCTCCTAAGCCAATTGGATTGCTTCTCCTTTTGGCCAATTGGGAAACAAGTCTCATGACCCGCTTCCTGATTGTCTGGGGGGAGAATCAGTGTGACAATAGCAAATATTAATTCGCTATTGTCACACAACTGGGTGGGTCTGTCTGCAGGGAAACATAGGCAGGAGGAGCTTCTTGTCCTCTGCTACTGGTCACATGTTCAAAATAAAAAATATTCCTTTGGAATACAGAGTACAAATAAATAATCAATATCAATAAATTCTTTTAAATTGTCATGACAATATATATTTAAAATCAAATCTTTATTATTTTTTTGGCAATAACTTGGTGTGGGTGGGTTTCTGCCAGTCACAGGCTGTTACGCCCCTTTAGCCTGTGTTTTAGAACAACAGTGAGGTGATTCCTCCATCAATCTATGTAATATCCCACCCTTATTGTGTTTAGCTGGTTAGTGGGCATGGAAGAGGGGTGGGAGTGGGCTGTCATGTATCACTGTCTATATGCCCACATGTGTGACTCTATAGTTACCTGGACTGCTCAGATGTGAAAGGGAGGAAATGCTCAACGTAGGAATTCCCTGAAAACTGAGCATGTGCACATCTGCCAACACTGCTCTGCAAAATCCCTAGCTGATTTGGGGACGTGAACAGAAGGTGGAGCGAGAGAGCAGGATCAACCAGACTTTTGGTAGAATGCATAAACTGAGTGAGTATGAACAGAAAATAAAACAGCATTTATTGATAGTTTTTTTTCAATAATGTGGGTTTAGTAAGACTTTAAAGTAAACATGTTGTGTACTTACAGTATATCTTAAAGTTTTTGTAAACCCTATATCGTTGTTTCATTACGTTTGGCATTATGACTGAATGTATACATTTTTCTTAAGCGAATAATTGTTTATGTATCTGTTGCCTACCTGGAGATCCTGGCACTAACAGCACATCCCGTTGGAGTTTGACAAGGCTAAGCCACCCTCTAATAATTAGGAGCAATATTGTCAGCCTGCCATGGGGAGCTCCTATTGATGTCGCAGTTGGGCTACCTATCTCACAGACTTGAGAGGTGACATACCCCCTTCATACTCTGAAGCACTATATATTTCCTAGGGCTCTGATAGAGGAACATTGTAGTGGGGAAAGGTGACAAAGATGGTTATCAGTAGGTCATGGGAGTGAGCTTTTCAAAGCTTTCCAAAGGACTGGATGTGCAAAGTGGCAGATTGTGTTTTGCTGTTAAAACCCAGGAGATAAAATGAAATTAAACAAGACGACACCTTTAAAAAAAATGTCAGCTTTTGTATTAACAAATCTGTCAGTCATAGTGGGGTGACGGTGTATATATTCTAACTCAGTTGTTGCAATAATGACTTATCCTTTCCTGAGACCTCTATGGCTGGCCTGAATACAGCAGAGACAATCACTGCAGACAGTCTTCATCAGATAACTGAACTCAAAAAACATATGGCATCCACAAATATCTCTATTGCATGCAGA
Organism: Glandirana rugosa; assembly: GCA_018402905.1. Taxonomy (NCBI): domain Eukaryota; kingdom Metazoa; phylum Chordata; class Amphibia; order Anura; family Ranidae; genus Glandirana; species Glandirana rugosa. The sequence continues at coordinate 437,856 of BLSH010355584.1, read as the reverse complement.
AGATTGAGGAAAACTATATGATGTGGTAGATGACAGCATTGAAGTATTTAAAGTGGTCAAAATTAATATTTTTTTTCCTAGCTTCAATGTGTGCCATGTAAGAATGATACAAGAACTCACAAAAAAGGAAGGAGGAAATTACATCATACAAAGGGAAGGAATTAAAGAAAAGTATAATTAAAACAATGACCACACGGTGGCAGCATACCATAAACAATTAAAGTAAAATCTTGAGATTCTTAACCACTTCAGCCCCGGAAGGATTTCCAGCTTTAGGACCGGAGCCTTTTTTGCGATTCGGCGCTGCGCCGCTTTAACTGACAATTGCGCGGTCGTGCGACGTTGTACCCAAACAAAATTTGCGTCCTTTTTTTCCCACAAATAGAGCTTTCTTTTGGTGGTATTTGATCACCTCTGCGTCATTTCTGATCGCTGCTATAAACAAAAGAAGAGCGACAATTTTGCAAAAAAACCCAAATTTCTTACTTTTTCCTAAAATACAAATCCAAAAAAAAAATATAAAAAAACATTTTTTTTCACCGTTTTTGGCCGATTCATATTCTTCCTCATATTTGCGATAAAAAAAATCACAATCGGCGTTTATTGATTGGTTTGCGCAAAAGTGGTCGCGTTTACGGATGATGAGAATTCATTTTTGGGGTTTTTAATTTTTCTTATTTTTTACTAACAATGGCGGCGATCTGCGATTTTTTGCGGTACTGCGATATTTCAGCGGACATGGCGGACCATTTTGACACTTTTTTGGGACCATTGGCATTTATACAGCGATCAGTGCTATAAAAATGCACTGATTACTGTGTAAATGACATTGGCAGTGAAGGGGTTAACCTGCAGGGGGCGCTCTAAGGGTTAACTGTGTTCCCTGGGCGTGTTCTTACTGTATGGGGCTTGCCTATCTGGGGAAGGGAAGTGGTCACAGCCTTCACGTAAAGGAAGGCTGTGATCACAGCCCTTCCCCCTCACACAGAGCGGAGGTCCGTGTTTACATACACGGACCTCCGCTCACTCGCTCCGGGGGGGCCATCGCGGGTAGCCGGCGGCAATCGAAGCCGCCGCACCCGCTCCCTGGCCCCCCTGGACACAGTGAGCGCGCGGGCGCACCTCCGGCGGCGCGCGCGCGCTCACTAAACTCGTTCCCGCAGCCGCCGTCGTATGACGGCGATTTGCGGGAACGAGCCACTTTGCCGCCGTCAGATGCCGATCGGCGGTCGGCAAGTGGTTAAGGTAAATGGGTGGCAGGGAGAGATCTGTAGGCAGCAAGGGGTTAAGTATTGGTCACACCTTGCTCCCCAGCTGGGGTATAATTTTGCCTGACCTGGGTGTAATCAGGGGTGGTCCTGTGAGAGAAGATGCAGGCTGTGAGTGAACATGCCTGCGGGACTAAAGCAGACCCAGTGAGGTATATCTGTTAGCCAGGTGGCTTATTTTCATTTAATGGACCTTTTGGTTTTGGGACTTTTTTTTTCTACCCCTGTGAGGGAGACCTTTCTGTTATCCTGTTTGCTGAATGAATAAACATGGGCAGGAAGCCCATAACCTGACATACGGCTGGATTGCATGTTTGGAGAACTTTTCCACTTGAAGCTAATCGCCCACAAGCTATAAAAAAAATTATAAATACCTTTTTTCCCTTTTTTATAAGTGATCACATTCCTCTGTTCACAACTGCATAAGAGCTGGGTGAGGAGAATCAACAACATACTGATCTTCAAGTCTGAACATTGGAAAAGAGCAGGCTGAGTTCCCAGCACAGCTAGAGAACTGACCCCGGTGTAAAAGCATAGGGACTGGCAGGAACACCAGGGATTTCACACAAAGGAAGCAATACGAAGAGAACAGAATACTTTAAGCACAAGTACATGGTACAGTACTTTTTTTACAGGTACATGGTACAGTAGGCACATTTCAGGAACATGAAATGTTGGGTTCACATAACCTTTAACTAGTGAAACACCATAGACTATATATTGTGGTAGTGTGGTAATCCACCAGGGGAAGGACGCAGGATTCTCAACCAGGCAGGCTGAGGAGCCCAGGGGGTTTGCTTATTTGGCGGAAACTGGCTTTTCAGTTTCCTCATTGCTTAGAAAAGTCCACTTTGGAACCTGGAGCCCGGGGATTTCTTAGAGATCCGGGTGGGATGAAATCCCCAGTCCTGGGTCCTGATTTTGGGAATTGACAGTTCATTGGTTGGTCAGGTGTCTGTTGGGTTAATGCAGTGGTTCTCAACTCCGGTCCTCAGGACCCACCAACAGGCCAGATTTTAAGTATTACCTTGGGGAGATGCAGACTAGAATACTGCAATCACTGAGCAGCAAATGATATCACCTGTGATGTATTTCAGTTATCTTGCAAGCCTGGCCTGTTAGTGGGTCCTGAGGACAGGAGTTGAGAACCACTGGGTTAATGTCAGGGCTGGGCTCAGCCCTCCCTTCTCAGAGCTCAGGCTGCCCAGCTGTCGGTTAATTTCCAGTACTCATCCTCAGTGACTCACCTGATGATCATATCCTGCTCGTCAGTCAGCCTTGCTGGCTATTTAAACTGCCTGGATTACATCTCTTGTGCCTTCGCCTTGGTCAACATATCCAGATACTCTCTGCTGTGTTTTCCTGTTAAAGACTTTTGCCTGGCTGACTTCCCTTCTGGTTCATGATTCTGTTTGCTGCTTCTACTACACTGATCTCTGGATTCCTGTTTTACTGGCTTGTTCCAACTACCAGCTCTAGTTATCAAACCCTGGTTATGTTTTGACCATGTTTATTCTGTTTGTACTATTTTATTGTAGCCATTGCCCCCTTGGGGGTTGCTGAATGTTGTGGTTTACCTGATCACACTGCCCTCAGTCACACTTCTTACTCACATCCGGAGACACAGAACAGGCTGGTACTTTGTTTTTGTGTTTTTATTAGGGGATTGAACTTGGATAGGGTAGGGATGATTATGGGATGCCCAAGGATCAACAGTTCTTTAATGGGACCTGTATATACAACACAGTATATACACTTCTCCTTCTTCACTCCAGCACAACACCTGCTGCATGGTTAACTCCTTGTTCCTCTCTCCAGCACTATCACTTGCTGCACAGTTACTCCTTGTTCCTCTCTCCTGCACAAACTTGGTTCTGGCCTAGCTAGCACATGGTGAGGCCTGCTGTAGTTTTATCATTTCCTCTGGACCGCCCATTACAGGCAGGGGCCCTGGGTCCTCAAAGTGTAGCAAAGTACATATGTGCTAGCTAGTCTGATGGATTAGTGCTCCCAGCCCATCCTTTCCCAGGCCCTGCCAGCCCTCCTGGCTGCAATGGTCCTCTCCATTGCCACAGTGACACCACAGTCCCAACTGTCTCTTGTACCCTTCTCAGACTGTCTCTTACCCCAATCTGCTTCGGTGTACCTCTTTCGGCTTTCAGGGAGTGCCTCACTTACTGACGCCTGTCACGTGTACAACCCATACCCAATGGAGAGAGGCCTTGGGGGAGTTACCCCACTCCCAGGGTAACACAGTTATCCTTATTGTAGTTGACCAGTTCTAGAAAATGTCACATTGTATTCCACTTCCAAAGAACTGGCATCCATTTTTGCTTGGGAGATCTTTCGCTTACATGGGCTACCCAAAGTTATCATTTTGGACAGAGGTAGCCAGTTTGTGTTCCAGGACTTTTGTGCACAGTTGGGAATTCAGCTTTCCTTTTCTTCTGCATATCACCCGCAGTCCAATGGGGCCGCAGAATGAGCCAACCAGTCCTTGAAACAGTTTCTACGTTGCTATATTTCTGACCACCATAACCAGGGTTGGTTCTGCCACTAGGTGAACTAGGCAGCCGCCTAGGGCACACTGCTTCCTAAGGGAGCATTGCTGCCTAGCCTAGCCTAGCCGGGAGGGTGCAGGCCAGCCTGGGGGGATTTAAGTGAGCTCCATTGGAATAGTGCTGCCTCAGTGTGTGTCCTGTCTGTGCTGTGCTGACGATCCGCCACTGGAGTGTCACTTACTGTGTGCTGTCTCCCTGTGCATAATTGCTGCTGTGCAGTGCAGTGTGCAGGGCATAGTCCGTCCGGGCAGCCCTGTGTGTGCACAATTTGGATTGGTGGTGAGTGAGTCGCCCACCAGACCCCGCCATTCTCTGCAGCACTGGCCCTACTGTCCTGTAGGAGGACTCGGCACACGTTGCTGAATAGTAGGGAAAACCAGCCGTGAGTAAGACCGGGAGGGGGGAGCAATCACACGAACGATGCGCTGTGTCTCTTCTTCCACCGGATTTTAGTTGCTGCAGGGAGGGAGAGACACAGGGCATCTTTCGTATGATTCCCCCTCCCCCACAGTCACACCTAGGGTTGTCATATTTTCCAGCCTGGACTGAGGAGTTCTGTGGTCTCTGTAGTGAGAATTCCCAGGTGTCTCACTAGTCTGCACTAAACATTGCTGCTCTCCTGGTGTTTATCTCTGCCCCCCAGGTGACCTGCACTCCCCCCTCTCCACTTCCTGGTCAGCAGCTGGCTGAGAACTTTGATAGCCATGCCTCGCTCCCGGAGGGCATGTTTCTGCTCTGCACACGGGCATCACTGACATGTGCTGAGGAACACCTGCCCCTGGGGGTCCAAAGCCCAGGATGTGGTGAGTGGACGCAGGAGACCAGCTATTAGCTAAAAAGTGAACTGTCACCTGCCAACTGCTGTGGAACCAGAACTCCCAACATGCACTGACAGCTTCTGCTGGACTTCTAGCCTGACCCTAGTCTATCCATATACTGCCTTAGTCTATCTGTATACTGCCCTAGCCTATCCGTATACAGCCCTAGCCTATCCATATACTGCCCAAGTCTATTCGTATACTGCTCTAGCCTATCCATATACTGCCCTAGTCTATCCGTAAATTGCCCTAGTCTATCCATATACTGCCCTAGCCTATCCGTATACTGCCCTAGTCTATGCGTATACTGCCCAAGTCTATTCGTATACTGCTCTAGCCTATCCATATACTGCCCTAGTCTATCCGTAAATTGCCCTAGTCTATGCGTATACTGCCCTAGTCTACCCTTATACTGTCCTAGCCTATCTGTATACTGCCCTAGCATATCCGTATATTGCCCTAGTCTATCCGTATACAGCCCTAGTCTATCCGTATACTGCCCTAGCCTATCAGTATACTGCCCTAGTCTATACTTATACTGCCCTAAACTATCCGTATACTGCCCTAGTCTATCCGTATACTGCCCTAGTCTATCTGTATACTGCCTTACTATATCCGTATACTGCCCTAGTCTATCCATATACTGCCCTAGCCTATCCGTATACTGCCCTAGTCTATCCGTATACTGCCTTAGTCTATCCCTATACTGCCCTAGCCTATCTGTATACTGCCCTAGTCTATCTGTATCCTGCCCTAGTCTATCCATATACTGCCCTAGTCTGTCCCCATATACTGCCCTAGTCTGTCCATATACTGCCCTAGTCTATCGGTATACTTCCCTAGTCTATCCATATACTGCCCTAGCCTATCCATATACTGCCCTAGCCTGTCTGTATACTGCCCTAGCCTATCCGTATACTGCCCTAGCCTGTCCATATATCTGTGGACCATGGCCGGCATGGGGATGCAAGCTGTTGCCGCCACTATTTGTCTTCAGGCCGGGTCCAGAGGCGCAGGTGCGGGCCTGTGGCCCACGGCTGAAGGAATAGGTGGAGAGTGTAAAAATCTCAGTTAGGTCCAGAGCATGCGAGGGTGGGGGGGGGTGGGGGAGTTGGCGACAAAATGAGGTTTCGCCTAGGGGTTAAAAAATCCTTGCACCTGCCCTGACCATAACAACTGGTCAGACCTCTTACCTTGGGTGGAGTTTGCTCACAATAGTGCCGTTAATGTCGCTTCCTGATTGTCTCAGTTTATGGCGAATTATGGTTTCCAACCATCCATGTTGCCTGACTCATTTGTTCCTCAGAGAATTCCTGCATTAGAGGGGCATCTCTGTGGTCTTCGTTCCACTTGGGTACTGGTCCAAGAGTCCTTGCGACGTGCCAATGATAGGTACAGACTCTATGCAGACCGCTTACCTGTGCCTTCCTACCAAGTTGGGGAGTAGGTCTGGCTGTCATCTCACAATCTTCGACTCCATGTTTCCTCACTGAAGCTGGCACCACGGTTTATTGTGCCTTTCCGTATGCTCCATAATATCAACCCAGTGGCTTACGCTTTGGACCTTCCTTCTAATATGAGTATTTAAAATTTATTCCATGTCATTAAAAGCTTTGGTATGCAACGGCTTCACCACCTCAATACCACGTCCTCACCCAGTTCAGGTTGAGAACCAAGGGGAGTATGAAATACAATCTATTATTGACTCCCATAGGTTCCGTGGGTGCATACAGTACCTGGTTCATTGGAAAGGGTAAGGTTTGGAGGAGCACTCTTGGGTCTCATCCTGGGACGTAGATGCTCCTTTCCTCCTCTGTGCTTTCCATAGATGTTTTCCCCTCAAACATGGTGGCCCTCCGAGGGGAAGGGGTCATTGAGGAGGGGTACTGTAAAGGCTGGGCTCAGCCCTCCCTTATCAAAGCTCAGGCTGCTCAGCTGTCAGTTAATTGCCAGTATTCATCATTCCACCTGATGATCATATCCTGCTCGTCATTCAGCCTTTTGCCTTGGTCAACATATTTGGATACTCTCTGCTGTGTTTTCCTATTAAAGACTTTTGCTTGGCTGACTTCCCTTCTGGTTCCTGATTCCATTTGCTGCTTCTGACTATGCTGATCTCTGGTTCCTGTTTTACTAGCTTGTTACGACTACCCGCTCTGGTTACCAAACCGTGGCTATGTTTTGACCACATTTATTCTGTTTGTACTATTTGACCATGAGTCCAGGCTTGCAAGGTAAAAGCCAGAGAGTGCATGTGTGCACTGGAGAAGCCAAAGAGGGCTTGTGTGCACTGTGAAGGCCAGAGATCCAAGTCTGAGGGTCAGAGCAGTGAGGGCTGCAAACAAATCCGTTTAGAAATTAAGTTATGTTTAATAAAATGAAATGACACAGGGAAAAAGTATTGAACATGCTAACTGAAATGTATTTAATACTTCGTACAATATCCTTTTTTGGTAAGAACAGCTTCAAGAATGGAAAAACTAGTAGCATGCACTATAACATTTGTATTCAATTCGTAAAGTCTCTGTGGACCTCTTCTATGAACTCTGATCTTTAGTTCTTCCTATAGATTTTCTATTGGATTTAGGTCAGGTAGATTGGCTGGGCTATTCTCCAGCTTTATTTTCTTTCTAAGAAAACCAATTGAGAGTTTCCTTGGCTTTGTGTTTGGGATCATTGCCTGGCTGAAATATCCACCGTTGTTTTATCTTCATCATCCTGGTATATGGCAGCAGGTTTTTATCAAGAATGTCTTGGTACATTTTTCCATTAATCCTTCCTTAAATGTTATGAATTTTGCCAGTGCCGTATGCTATAAAACAGCCCCACACCATGAAATTCCCACCTCCAAACTTCACTGTTGGTATGGGGGTGCTTTTGGGGTGATGTGCAGTGCCATTTGACCTCTAAACATGGTGTGTATTATGGCATCCAAAAAGTTCAATTTTGGTCTCATCTGACCTGACTGTATTCTACCAGTATTTCACAGGCTTGTCTAAATGTTGTGCAGCAAACTTTAAAGGAGCTTCAAAACGCTTTTTCTTCAGCAATGGAGTCTTGCATGGTGAGTGTGCATACAGGCCATGGCGGTTGAGTGCGTTACTAATTGTCTTCTTTAAAACAATTGTACCTGCTAATTCCAGGTCTTTCTGAAGCTCTCCACAAGTGGTCCTTTTTCACTCCTCTGTCAGAAATCTTGCGAGGAGCACCTGGTCGTGGCAGGTTTATGGTGAAATGATGCTCTTTCCACTTCCGGATTATGGCCCCAATAGTGCTCACTGGAACGTTCAGAAGTTTAGAAATCCTTCTGTAACCAATGCCATCAATATGTTTTGCAACAATAAGGTTGCAAAAGTCTTGAGAGAGCTCTTTGCTTTTACCCGTCATGAGATGTTTCTTGTGTGACACCTTGGTAATGAGACACCTTTTTATAGGTCATCAGTTGAGACTGAACTATCTGATAATAATTTGCACTGACAAGGGGCAGGATTGCTTTCTAATTACTGATAGATTTCAGCTGGTGTCTTGGCTTTCTGTGCCTTTTTGCACCTCCATTTCTTCATGTGTTCAATACTTTTTCCCTGTGTCATTCCATTTTATCACACATAACTTAATTTCAGAACTTATGTGTTTTCGTTTCTTTGTATGTATGGATTGCATGGGTTGTTACCAACATGTGGTGAAAATTCCAGGTCAATAGCACCTTTAGAAATATATTTACCTAGAAAAATGGTGATGTGTTCAATACTTATTTTACCCGCTGTAAATGCAATTGCAATATCCAAATACAGTAACTGCTGGAAGCAGTACAGTGCATCTGTAGGTGTCATAATAACCCGGTAAGAGGTGCAAAGAATCCATTAATCAATTTTCATTGAAGGGATTAGGATTTACACAATTTGGTTTCACATAATATAAAGCAATACTCATAAAAAAATGTTTGCAATGAAATGTGTTATATACTGGTTGTTCTGCATGCACATAGATATGAGCTGGTCCTCAAAGTGTCTGTCCAGATGAAAGTGATTTGAATATCATACTCAGTGATATTATACATAAGATCTCTCTGCTGGGGTTCTACCAACCCTAACCAAGTCTCGCTGCTCCAGCTGCGTGTATAAGTGAAAAAAAATCTAAAGTGACTTCTTCTATATGATCGCTAGTAGTAGATGAAACTAATACTTCAGTCACAGAGATCTGAGGGGGTGGCTAAACTCAACAGCATATACTAGACAAAAAGTACTAACGCCAAAAATAAATTACATAAACCGAAATCCCAGTACTGAGCAGACTAACACTTAAACTTGAACTCCAGACAGAAATAATAAACACAGATCAATGCAGTTCTGTATTAATTATTAAAAACATTAAATGTCGTTTTAAATGCTATCAGTGTAAGTACTTTGATTGTAGCCTCTTGTAATCACATGTGCAGCAGCACTCAGACTAGGAGAGGGAGGGGCAGGATTATGAGTCAATCTGATGTCTTGCATTAACATGTACTAACAAAAGATGACTTTATCCTTCACTGTCCAATCACAGTTGGGAATGTAAAAAGTGACCTAGCTTTGTTACTAAGACCCCTTTCACACCAGAACATTTTTCAGGCGCTTTTGTGACTGAAAAGTGCCTGAAAAACTCCCCCCGATACACCCCAGTGTGAAAGCCCGAATGCTTTCACACTGGGGCGGTGCGCTTGCAGGACAGTAAAAGAAAGTCCTGCAAGCTGCATCTTTGCAGCGGTGTGGGAGCAGTATATTCACCGCTCCTATACCATCCCTGCCCATTGAAAACAATGGGGCAGCGCTCCCGAAGAGATGAACACCGCTTCGGAAGCACCGCTAACCGGCACTTGTGGGGGGTTAAAAGCGCACCGCTGCCGCCCAAATAGCGGCGCCATAGTGCCACTATAACGAGCGGTACAGCGCCGCAAATTCGCTGTGTTTTACCGCTAACACTCGGGTAGCCCTGGTGTGAAAGGGGTCTTAAAGTATAAGTATACCCAAGAACAAATATTTTATACATTTCAACTTACTTCTTTAATGTGATGACTGCATCAGTTTTCCTTTTTCTCATGCTTTTTGTCCTTTATTGTCACCTTGTGATTCTTTCAAAAACACACTACATGTCCTAGAGTGGCAGCACTCACTCCATGTACAATGGCAATGCTCACTCCATGTACAATGGCAACGCTCACTCCCTGTACAATGGCAACACTTACTCAGTGAACACTATGGAGGAGCAGCATTGCAGCCTTATTTTATTTTTATACCAGAAATATATAGAATTAACCGCGCCCACTATAAAATGAAATAGAGAAGTGTAAGAAGTATTTAAAAGTAGTAATGATTCAGGCTGCTCGCAAATAAACAATAGATCAAGAAATTGTTCAAACAGAGTAATAAAATAATTGCAGCGCCCAAAGATATTAAGGAGAAAATATGAAGTAAATGGTCTATATATGCAACATAAATAGAAAATAAATAAATAATAATAAAATATAATAAATAATTATTCTTCCTTTTAAAAAGAGATAGTGACAAAATCTTAGAGTCTTATCCGAGTCTCACTATAAGCTCGTAAATGTGAATCGAGAGGGTACTCCTTTAGAGTCTTCAGTGAAATAAGCCCCTAAGAGGGCAACAAGTAATGGTAAAGCCTTTGTAAAAATCTTCATATAAAAGACATCCTAGCGAACCCTGGATTCTAGTAAAGATGTAAGCTTACCAGACTCAGGTAGAACATGCGCAGGGGTCACAATCCACTCAACGGGTAGTGGTAACCGCAAATCATCAGGGACAGGTGATCCTGGACATCTATAGGGTCATCATGGACAGGTCATCACAGACATGGACTTCCATTGGTCGTCATGGACAGATCATCCCAAGCAGTATTGAAACGGAAAATGGGTCCAATCACAAGGGGCTCCGAAACCTCTCTGGAATGCTCCACACGGTTCATCCAATGTTTAGCACATATGATATGAGAGGAAAGAGGCCAACATAGTGTGATACCGTTTCAAAAATTTTATTAGAACATAAGGGATTAATAATACTCACATTGGTGGAATATAAAAAGAGCTCTGGATAAAAACAAAGTGACAGGAGGAGTAGGGAATCCGACGCGTTTCGGCTCACACAGCCGTCATCTGGGGTATTCCCCCCCCCTGTCGTCACTCCTATTTATAATGAATGTTGAAATTATACAATCACCGCCCCTAGGGGGCTAAAAACGGAAGTCTGTCTTTGGTTTTAAAAATGGCGTCATCGGCGTGCGTTCCACGCCTCTTTCTCATAATTTTAGGTGCAATAAAGTGAAAGGGATTTCAATATAACAAAATATATATCAATATGTGAAAAGATTATTGACAATGTGTTGGTGTAATATTAGAGCCAGCAGGAAAGAGAATCTAGTATAGTGTAAAGGGAACATAAACAAAAATTCAATAGATAAATAGTGTTCAAGAAAGTGATGTAAGAGCAACCCGGAACCGGAAGTGAATACAGCCGGCAGGCAACCACGTGTGGGGAGCCACGCGTAACTCAATGCATGATGAGTGTTCACGTCACTTCCTGTATCAAAGGAAGTGTCAGCAGAGAACGTCAAAGTAGAAAGTAACTAGGTTACAATGTGCGTAACCCATCCCATGGTGTATGGTACACAGATCCGATACGGGGAAGAAAATTGTGTATAGAGAATGCGTAATAAATTATAAACGGGAGACTTAATATAAATATAGATAATAAATGTTGATAGAATAAGGTGATTGGTGTAAAAAAATATAATAATAAATACACCTATTAAAAAAGTAGGTATAAATGTGCAAATAGGAAAATGATATTGAGATGTATTAAAAATTATAGAAAACATCAGTATGTGAACGCAATATGTAAATATTCACAAAATTAAAAGTTAACTTCAGGATAAGGTGTAGGTAGAAATAAAATACGGTAATTAAACGACGCCGAATCTAAAATAAAGTGAGACCTGCATTGCACATAGTAAGATGAATGAAGCGAGCCTTGATATATAACAAACACAAAGAAAGCGAATTTAAAAATATGAATAGAATTATTATTCATTACTAAAATTGGATAAGTTTACTATAGAAGGGTATAAAACGCATGTTAGAAAACAACCAGGAGATCTCTTGCTGGATCAAAATATAAACAATAATGCCGATAATGAAAATATAAAATGAAGGTATGATCAGATAAAGGAGAATAATTGTGCAGCAGAATGGCAAGGATAATACCAGAGTATATCTTAAAAGGACATAAAATGGTATTAAAATCAGAAAAAATCTTAAAAATATATAAAATATTTATGATATTAATATATAAAAGAGATAGGTCTGTAGGAATGGGGGGACAGAGAGTCAAGCTTTATTAATGAAGGAATTGATGTCCCAATCGACATTCATTCCGTGTGGGTAATA
>BLSH010355584.1:395477-425674 GCA_018402905.1 Glandirana rugosa | reverse complement strand
ATTTAAGCAAGAAACGGTACAATTTGTGGTTGCTATCCCCATAATAAAATTGAAACCTTTCATCGTTATGATTACAATTAAAAAATCTAGACCTATAATTATAATTATTACCAGTTGAATGGTGGTGTTGGAAAAAATTTGGGTGGCTATCTTTACCAAAATAAGGAAGACTGTCGACAGTAAAATTTGGAACCAACTTTAGGTAGGGCTTTTCAGTCAAATAATCCAATTCCTCTTTAACAAGACTGTGATTCTTCAAGTGACTTGTTCGAAACTGAAATTTCCTTTCCAAGAACCTTTTCCCCATGAGACTCTTTTTGAATGGAGTATCCTGTAAAAAAGGACCACTTAGCATCATGTTTAAGAGTCTTTGGTTTGTCTAATAGTAGTTCAGTTCTATCAACTGCAATGGCAGCTTGTATCTCGCACTCCAATTCTTTCTCAGAGTACCCCTTTTCCAAGAACCTTTCCTTTAAAGTCAAAGCTTGTTCAGTGAACTTCTTAGTGTCAGAACAATTTCTCCTTAACCTAATAAACTGACTTTTCGGGATGGATTTCAACCAAGGTTTAAAATGACAGCTGTCAGAAGGAATAAAACCATTTCTATCGGTGGGTTTAAAAAAGGTTGTGGTGGTAAGTTGACCATTATTAATATTAATATCCAGATCTAAAAAATTAACATTAGTATTGCTACTTTCCAAAGTTAAAATAATACCCCTATCGTTGGTGTTTAACATGGCAAAGAACGAATTTAGGGATTCAGAATCGCCGCGCCATAGGAGGAGGATGTCGTCAATATACCTGGCCCAAAAAATAAGCTCAGGTCTGTTGTGGGCATAAACGACATCCTCCTCCCATTTGGCCATAAATAGATTAGCTAAAGAGGGAGCGAATTTAGCTCCCATAGCCACTCCTTTACATTGTGTATAAAAATTCTGATCATACCAAAAATAATTATGTTTGGTGGCAAATACTACCAAGCTCAATATAAAGTTCCTGTGTGGTTCTGATAGAGAGAAATCTTGCATAAGGAAATGTCTGACAGCCTCTAGGCCTAAATCGTGTGAGATACTTGTATAAAGAGAAGAGACGTCGGCTGTAGCAATAATATCTCCCGTTTGTAATTTGACCTCCCCTATTTTTCGAATGGTATCTTTAGTATCCCTTAAATAGGAAGGCATTTGGACCACATGTGGTTGTAAAAAATGGTCAATATATTTCCCGATGCGAGAGGTAATGGAATCAATCCCACTAATAATGGGACGACCTAGTGGGTGCTCAAGACTCTTATGGATCTTTGGTAAAAAGTATATAGTAGGAATTCTAGGACACATGGGTATGAGGAAATGTTTTTCCTTTTTATTTAAAATCCCCTCATGGTAGCCTTTATTAATTAATCTAGTCAATTCCCCCTTATATTTATTGGTAGGGTTAGAGGCAAGGGGTTGATAGGTGTTGACATCACTTAAAATGTTGTTCATTTCAGCCATGTACTCCTTTTTATCCATAACCACTATGCCTCCTCCCTTATCCGCTGGTCGGATAATCAAATCTTTATTGTTGCAAAGACTCTCTACACCTTGCTTAAGAGAGGTGGGAGTATAGCATTTCTTTATTTGTAAGTGATCCAAGTCCCGCAGAACTAGGTCTTCAAAGACCTTGATGGAGGGGGCTATGTTGCCCGGAGGGTTGAACGTAGAGGGGTTCCTTAAACTTGAATGTGTTGAAGGATTATTGTTAAGTGTAGACCTAGTAGGGTTTGTGATGAGATATCTTTGAATGTTAATTTTTCTCACAAATTTTTTAACATCAATAAAGGTGTCAAACTTGCTCAATTTTTTGGGGAGAGCAAATTTGAGACCTCGGTTGAGTACATTGGTCTCTTCCTGCGTCAAAATTTGTCCGCTTAGGTTAAAAATACCGGATGAGGAGGTTAGGTGCGCACCCTTTTTTCCTCTCTTGTGTTTCCTCCCCTCTCTAACCCCTCTATCGTGTCCGGGCCTCTTTTTCTTGTGGTATTGGCCAAGGGAAAAACCCGAGGTGGGGGAGGGGGGGGTGGAGCTTGGTTTGAATTGTACCGAAATGGGGATCTATTCATGTCGTATCTATCATCTTGGTACGAAAAATGTTGACCCTCGTCATACAGGGGAGAATACCTGTTATAAGTATGCACAGGGTATTGCGGGGTGGCCGGAGGTTGGTAGTAGGGTCTATTATTATATGACCCCTTTGGAGGCTTCGGCCGGCCTTGATTATATTGATAATGATTATTATAGGCTCGTTGCGGTGGGGGGCCATACCCCCTCCCGTAATTCCCATCATTCCTGTTGTTAGAAGTGTGGGAATAGTAGTTATTAGAAGGAGAGCGATAATCGCGATTGTTACCCCTTCTCCAGGTGGGGGGTGCCTTATATGGTCCCCTCCCTCTATGTGTCTCTACAGGAAGTGTAGAAGATCTACCGTCTTTAATGGGGGCAGGGGCTGAGTAGGGCATATTAGTTTTATGTGCACCAATATTGGTCACGGGGGGCTCTTTCTTTTGCCATTTAAAGACATTTGCTGATTTATTTTATTTTTACACTTAAAGTGTTACTAAACCCAGGACCCTGCATTCACTATATCTGGTCTCCCACAGTACAAAGAACATGGAAATGCAATTATTTTAGTAAATATAAATATAAAATATAAACTGCTATATACCTTTTCTCATCAGCAGTATATAGCAGCCTTGTGACTTCTATCAGTTCCTAGTAAACCTTGTAGGAGGAGTTTTCATTCTCCCTTGATCCTCTGTCTGGACAATGCTGATTGACCTTGTGCTGATCACATGCACCCTCCCAAGAAAAAAAAAAACTCTCTAACAATACACACCACACTGAGCATGTGCAGCCCGTCCACTGGCTCTGTAAATATCAGGTTATTTTTTTTTTGACGAGGAGGCGGATCAGATGGGCAGGATCAAATAGCCTTTATACACAAAGCAAATGATTAACTCCTTAGTTTCCACAGTGAGTACAACAAGAATGTTTTACTGCATATACAGACTGATTTTAATTGGCCAATATATATCAAAACTTTATATACTTCAGTTTTTATAGATAATGGATGACTATATAATACTGTAGCCACCCTGCCATGAGCAGAGGTGACTGGCCAAATTTAGTTCTGCCCAGTGACAATTTGCGCTGGCTAATTTTTAGCATCTCACTTAGTTTTCCCCTAAATGTGATGTTGCTGCTGTTCCAGGCTTGCTGTCAGTGTGTTTCACTGACACTTTTGGCAATAGATGGGGAAATGGCATTAATTCTGGGTTATGAATATCTATGGCTCCCAGCCAACCACTAGGAGGTTTATTGCCAGTGGTGCATGCTAGAGGAGGATATAAATATTTGAAGACTAGCCTGGTGAGTTCTCTTGTCCGTGGGTCTCAACCAGGGAGGTGCTGGCTAGGCACATATTGGGCCTTTTATAGACTCCTAACGCTGTCCTGCCTGACCAAGGGGACACGGCACCCAAGGTGGAGAGCCAGGGGAAGATGTTCTGCTGAAGGGGGATGGGTCAGATCCTCAGAGGAACCTGGTAACCCCTTGGAGAGGAAGCATGGAGATATGCATTGCCTGGCTGTGGAGTTCTAGAGACAGTGTTGCTGGTATTTGCTTGATTACTTGATGGCAGTGGCGGCTGATGCTCCATTTTTGGGGGGGGGGGGCGGCAAAAAAAACACCCAACACCCCCCATTTAGTCGTTCCGTCACTCAAACCCCCCCTGTCGGTTGTTCTGCAATACAACACACAACCCCCCTTCCCATTGCTCGCCTGTCCATCCGCCCACCAGCCCCGCACTTACCCCATCTAGGTTGCAGGCAGCTTCCCCTTGCATCTCCACCTCAGTGTTTTCCAACTGCGTCTCCTCCTCGGCAAGTCAGCAGCTGATATGGTTGCTTCTCCTATCAGCCAATTGGGTCTTAGGACTCGTTTCACGATTTACCGGGAGGAAAATCAGGAAGACAATAGCGAATATTAATTCACTATTGTCACACGACTGGGTGGGCTCAGGGCGCAGTGCTCTGCTCCCGGAGACCGCCCTTTTTTGAAGCCAAGTAGAGCCTCAGGCTCTAATCATGTGCTTAAAAAAAAAAAAGAAGAAAACCCCATTGGAATCCATGCCCTGCATGTAGATTAGGGTCCGGGTACATGGATTAGGGGGGCGTCGCCCCTGTGCCTCTAGTGGAGTGGCCGCCACTGCTTGATGGTTCTTTTTTACAATACCCAGCGGCCCCTTTTTCGTTTTATGCATTGTGACAGCACAAGTGGGATTGAAGTCTGGAAAAATGTTGTTGAAGGTATCTGGAGCCCTAACCTTCTCTCCCTGTGAGACTGAAGCAATAAAAGTCAAGAAAGTGACTGGCTCCCAAGGCTATTTCAGTCCTCCATTTCAGCCATGGATTCACCCTGCGGTAATGTCAGCCCACTCCAGCCTTAGGGGACCCTCAACATACAATAAATAAGAAGATTCTCAAGAATGTACTTCACCTATGTAGTGAGCCACATGTAATTACTTATCTATTCTTGTAAATATACAAAGGGCTACTCAGTATTCACTCCAAACACAAGAGTAGGTAGTAGACTTTAGCAGTAAGCTTTTTACTATTTTCTAAAAGTGAATATATCTTGATACAAACTCTGTGTTTCAATCTTGTTTTCCTCTATTGTAATGCATTTTTTTTCCTGTCTAAGAGGATGGTAACAATGCTTTTTTTTCTGTAATATACAAAAGCACTCTAGTCATTTGCTGTTTGGTAATACAATAAATGCACTATGTGTTATCTTGGCATTGGAGTTAAAAAAAAAAGAAAAAAAAAGCTTTCTCTGTTGAATCTCGTAACTGGTAATAAGCCACCGTTACTCTTCCATCTTGGGAAATAGGAGGACAATGACTTACTGTGCTCAAATAGACTGACAGCTATTTATCAAAGACAATTTAAGCAATATATGATTTATGTCTGAGAATATATATAGGGACGCTAATGTGTTTAGGTATTGAACATATCCAATCTAAATTTCAACTATTATGAAGGCTGTCAGTGCCAACTATTCTTAGGGATTCTACATTCTGCAAATAGGAAAGAGCTGAACGCAACTTAAAGAAATTAATTTGCTGCATGCAGGCGTTATGAGAGGTGACTGTCATATCGTTATGCTCTCATTACATAGGTTAAGATGAATCGTCTGTTAAATCACATCAAATAAGGGAAGAAGGTTTTGCTCAGGGGACCTTCAGCCCCATAACTCTTTATTCAGAAGGTTGTAGAATTATGTTCATAAATGCTGTGTTTTTACAGGCTGCCCTAGGCACACAACTATGTATATACACAATAGATACATGTATATAGGGTAGGATTCTGTTCTATCCTTTAACACATACATAGGTTGGACTTGATGGACTATAGGTTGGACTTGACGGACCTGTGTATTTTTTCAGCCTCACAAACTATGTAACTATGTAAAATACAGCATATATTCTTAAAGGCTTATTTATCTTTATTACCCAGGCTTATTATGAAAAATTAAAGCATGCCTTTCACTACTGAACACTGTTTAAGGGCTTGTTTACACTAGTGGAAGCCCTTGCCACCCCTCTGAAATACGATCCACAATACATCACTTTGGTGGTTGACAGGTGGTTCAGAGGCACTAGACTACTTCTTCACCTCCTGTTTGAACCCTGAGTTGTGGCTCAGTCCCATTCACTTGAATGGTTTGTGTTCAATGGTGGGACTGCCCACCAAAAATGATGGGATATCATTTTTGCCATGGCCATGAAGCAGAGCATTTGTACAACCCCTTCTGACCATGGATTTCCACCCCTCCCACCTTCCTAATGGCCCATCAATATAATGGGCAGGTTTACTAGCCAATAGACAAGTGCATGTAGCTTCCGCTTGCTGTGGATTGTTGAGCCAGAGCCAGGTCTACAGTTCAATTTTCACCACTTTTTCAGTTGTCCATTCATCCTGGCCTTTAGGCCATGTCAAGAAATACACATCCACATACTTAGGAGAGGCCTCTCCATATCCAGTGATTCCAGACTTAGTAATAGTTCATAGAGGGTCCTGCTGAACACCAAAGGGCCATAAGACATGGGGGTCCAGGTTGCCAGGCATGTGCACCCAGGGGAACCACTGCCAAGAAAATGGACCACCACTTGTTCCTTGACCAAATGCATTTTTAATGTCTATATTTCCTCAGGTTTTGGATGCACTGCTATCTTCTCAGAAAGAATAGGAGACCAGTCCAACAATCACAGTGGCAGCATGAACCTTTCACTTGCAGCTGCTTGTAGAATCTCACCAAGCCAAACTCTGCTTACCCGTGTTGACAGTTCCCACTAAACACATCACAAAGACACGGTTTGTTTAAAATGTTTACTGACTTTCTTTGTGTCGTTTTACACATTAAGCTTATTTGCATCGATAGATTTCTTCCAAATAAATGGTCAAGAACTCAATATACATTATAGCTTGAACATAGCTTGTTCCAGTCTCTGTGTTACAGGAAGAATGTGTCACGCCCTAACGCAGATGGCCAGAGCTAACATCTGTGTTCTTCACCTATAGCAGCCCCCTTTCCCATACGGCAAGCAGGCCTACCAGTACTCTGTTGCCCCCAGGACTTATACACAATGCTATAGTGCCTAGATTCCAGTGCAAAGCAAACAGGTACTTGTGGTTGGCAGACAATCAGAGTGGTTCAATGACAGTCCAGGTACAAGGCAGGCAAGGTTCAGAGTAGTCAGGGTCAAATTTGAACTCAAAAGGCAGGAGAGTTCAGAGAGTAGTTAATATACGATCCAAGGTGATGAACAGGGAAATCCAAGCAGCAGAGCAGACAAACTGGGAGCTTGGAGCACGTGTTACAAACACAATATCACAAGCATGAGACTGCAGGCTTGGCTGGCTTAAATCAGGTTTGGTCTACACCCAGAGACTAGCCGCATCAATCACCATGCTGTCAGTAAAAAGGACTTTGCCAGTGTTCCTGGCCGTTTCCGGGTGGTGCGCGCGCATCCGTGCGCGCTCGCGCGCTCCCGTGCGCGTTCGCGCGCCCGTGCGCGTGCGCGCGCCGGAAACGGCGCCAAATGGTGCCTATTTAAACCCTGGACATACTGCACCAAGTTGCTGCTTGTTCTACAGCGTTCCAGACCTGTGAGCCTCAGCTCCCTACCTGTTCCTGTGTTTTCACCTGTTTCCTGTCTACCCGGCTTGCTTTGACCTGTTGTCCGCTACCTGCATCGACCCCGGCTATCCACGACCATCCGTTTGTCTACTCCTCTGTACCTCCGCTGCCCGCCCGTTAACGAACCTTGCCTGAACTTGACGGTCCGCTTGCCTAACCCCTTTTGTACCTTTCTGCCTGCACGTTGCCAACCCTGCTTGTACGACCATTCTCCTGTTTGCACGACCTGCTGGAATCCCACTACAACATCTGTGACCATCCAGCCCTCGTGCCATCCCGCACTCTCGGGCCTCTGTCTACACTACCAGGGGTCCTTGAATCGGGTGCGCAAGAGCGGTTGTTCCCTGCACAAGACAGACTCCACCGTCAGGTACGTAACACATGCAGGTGGACAGACGGACAAGGAGAATGCCACAGCCAAAGCCAGGATGTTGGAATGAGGAGCAGGAGCGTTACACGCTCCTGACAAAGTGCTGCAGTACTGACAAAACTGATAAGGTTCTCCATCCCAATGTCTTCCCTATTTAGGAGACCAGCTTTATTCCAACTGCCCCCAAAAGGGAAAAGTGAGTGTACACTTTCCTACAAATTGCTGTTTAGAGTCCCTGTCCTCCCTTAGACACCTTGCAAGCAAAGTTGAAGGAAAATTTCCCTAATGAGATACAAATAGCATTAAAAAAGACAGAGTTCCTCAATGTGAAGTCCAGGGTAGCTCTGGTAATACAAGCAAACAGCTGGAGGGGTCCAAGACCCATGGACAAAAGACCATCCCATTAGAACTAGAGCATTCTGGTAGCAATTGAGGAGGTACTCCCTGTAGTAGCTGGGTTCTGTCAGTGGAAGACCTCTCACCTGGCTGCGAATCACTTGCCCAGCTGTCACTCCCTCATCAAGTTTGGCCTCCTTGAGCTGCTAAGCAAAGGAAGCTGAGGAATTTATACTCTCTGGGGATGTCTAGGAGCCCAGAGAGTTGTGGGAAAATGAGTTAAAGTGGTCTGTGCCTGAGCATAGTGAGTAAGTTTGTACAATAATAGTATAATTTAACTGTCCCCCTAAACTGATCATGTGATGCTTGAAAATTATGTTTAACTATTGTTGAATGCAATTAATAAGTCATAATATGAAGGCCAATAAACTACCCCGGTATTCTGTCAAATGACAGTTAAAGTGTTTGCAATACCCAGTGATCCCTTTTTTGTTTTATGCGTGTGATGGCACAAGTGGGATTTACGTCTGGAAAAATGTAGTTGGAGGTATCTGGAGCCCTAACCTTCTCTCCCTGTGAGCCTGGAGCAGTAAAAGGAGTAAAGTGTAAAGGCAGAAGGTTTTTTACCTTCATGCATTAATGCATGAAGGTAAAACAAACCTTCTGAGGGCTTCTCCCCCACAGCCACCGCTAATACTCACCTGAGCTCCCTCTTGATCCAGCAATGTGCATGGGAGCCTATTCTGTCCCAGGTCTCTCTCTCCTCATTGGCTGAGACACAGCAGCAACAGTCATTGGCTGCCACTGCTATCAGTGACAGCCAGTGAGCCAATTAGGAGAGAGAGGTGGTAGTGCCGAGTAACGGCTCTATGTGTATAATTGATACATAGAACAGGGCTCGGGAGCGAGCAGGCACCAGTGCCCCCATAGCAAGCGGCTTGCTAAAGGGGGCACTGGCCTAGGGGAAGGAGCCCCGGCGGGGGAGCCGAGAAGAGGATCGAGGCTGCTCTGTGCAAAACCACTGCACAGAGCCGGTAAGTATGACATGTTTGCTATTAAAAAAAAAAACCTTTACAATCGCTTTAATGAACTCTCGTCTAAACAAAGCTTTTTTTTTTTTTTTTTTTTTATAGATTGAAATGGCAAAATTGTTTCAAATAAAGGAAATCTGAACTGAGAAACACACAAAAGCTGCTGTTTAGGACCATCATGCTCTCTGAGACACTGGTCATAAAAAAAATATACAGACAATGAAATCAAAGCCAAAACCTCCTAATGAGGGAAATTTCAAAAATCACTTTTCCAAATATAATTTTTCATTAGACACAAAAAACATCCTAAAATCAATCAAAACAAAGTACTTTTTATGTAAAACCACCTTTTTGATATAAAAATGAATCCTTCCTTAATCAGGCTTGAGATCAACTGAGGTGAGCAGTTTTTGGAACTTTTTTTTTGCTTCTCCTTGCATAGCCTCCACACAGCTGAGTATGTTAAATTGTGAGCAGATTGCCTTCAAATTTTACTGTATATAGTCAACTCATATTGGCTTAGGCATTGTACATCTTGTACACACTGTTAGGCCCCTTTCACACATGCTGTCCGTTTGTCCATTTTTTCATTGATACGTTGACGGTTGAAAAATGGACATAAATGCATCTTTATGTAAAAACTGATGTAAATGGATGATCATCCGCATCCATCATCATTCGTTTTTTGAAACTTATCAAAATTCTATTTTTCTTCTGTTAAAAAAACGGATCTGACCTTTTCATCCGTTTTTGCATTGGTAGTGGATGTAAAAAACCTGATGAAAAACTGAAGAGCACGGATGAACAACGTATGAAAAACTGATGAACACCAATGAAAACCTAATGAAAAACGGATGAATACTTCATCCGTCTTGACGTGACTAAATGTTGAGCGATACTGATTCGTGGGGAAATTCTGCAACTGAGCAAATTTCAATGTTTTTGACTTGATTACATTATTGAATACATTTTATTATCATTATATTATTATTTTTGATAACTATTAATAATTATTTAGAAGCACACATCGTAGTTATCCCCAAGGAAGGGAAGGACCCATCACAACCCGCAAGCTACAGACCAATTTCGCTCCTTAACGTGGACATCAAAATATTCTCAAAAATTCTGACCAATAGACTGCTACCGCTCCTCCCTTCCATCATCCACTAAGACCAAGTTGGTTTTGTCCCAGGCCGTGAGGCCAGGGACAATACCATAAAAGCCCTGAATCTGCACCACGCACTGACCAACTCAGATCAAAAAGGTTTCTTTCTCTCCCTTGATGCTGTGAAGGCATTTGAAAGAGTAGCATGGGATTAAATGAATGCAACTCTCTCCACATTGGGCATAGGCACACGCATGCTAAGTTATATCAAGGCCCTGTATGGCAATCCAATTGCAAAAATATGCGTAAGCAACACCCTGTTGGATGCCTTCTCCATCAAAGATGGGACTAGACAGGGGTGCCCCTGTCTCCTGTTCTGTTCTTTCTCACTTTAGAACCATTCCTCTACTCTCTATGAAACAACCGAGATATTCATGGAGTAAAAGTAGCAAAAAAAGAATATAAGCTAGGGACGTACGCGGACAATATTCTTTTATTTTTGACTGACTCATTCTTTACCCTACCAGTCGTTCTAAAAGAATTTCAACATTTCCACACAATATCAAACATGAAAATAAACGTCATCAAATTGTTCGGCCTCAATATATCCCTTCCACAAAAGCACGTAGAACACTGCCAGGAAAACTTCCCCTTTAAGTGGAAGTCGGGGTCCATGACGTATCTCGGAATTCAGCTTCCATCTAAACTGTCAGACCTCTACTCAGTAAACTACCTGTCCATACTGAACAAACTAATAGTAGATCTCAAGAGCTGGAATAGACCTAATTTCTCCTGGTTCGGTTGGGCGACCATCCTAAAAATGAATGCTTTCACCCGCCTACTCTATGTACTGCAAGCGATCCCCATACGTATCCCATCCACATTTTTTTGTACATACAGAAGCGCTAGCTCCAAATTCCTGTGGGTGGAAGCAAACCAAGGATTAGCTTCGCTCAACTCTCATTACCCAAACACCTGGGAGGAATACCAGACCTTCAGAACTACTACAAAGCATGCCATCTAGCTAGAATAATTGACTGGAACATCCACAAATCAAGTAAGGAATGGGTCACCCTAGAAGCAGCATTCACCATTCTCTCTCTTGAATCGTCTTCCTGGCTACTTCACCACCATGTCCCAAACTAATTGCAATACCCCTGCTAATCGGACCAACCCTTCAATGCTTCTGCAACATTTGCAAATCCTCACCACTCTCATCTACGCCAGGCCCACTCACCCCGACCAGATTGAACCCAGACTTCCCTGCAGGAATGCACAATCTCTTTCTCTCAGACCAAAGGCCTCAGGGCCAAATACCAGCGCACTTATTCTATGAAGAAGGTAAATTCTTAGCAAACCCAGACCTTGCACACAGGGAATATCCCAATCCCACCCTGGACATATACCCTTCTCTCTCACTATCTTCGTGCCCTGGATAAGAGGTTTGCCTGCGCCAGACCATTAACTCGATTTGAACAGATCTGCGATAGTCGTTCTCAATCCCACCTAATACTGTATCTAAAATGCATGCCCTTCTCTTTTCTGATCGACTCCCAAATACTAGTCTACCACTCGCCCCTTCCACATAAGAGCTACCACAAATCATTGGCCATGCATATGGTAAATGCAGCAAAGCAGTGTATACTGACACACTGGGGTTCTTCCCAACCTCCACAGATCAAAGATTGGCTCCACAGAATACACAAAACGGCAGGAATGGAGGAGCTGATCCACATAGCCAGAGACCCTCCCGAACAAATTTAACCTAAAGTGGGCATGCTGGAACCACTTTCTAACAACCCCTAACTACGCTCAACTAATTAACACATAAAGTAAACCTAACGAGAATCCCCCCTTTTGACTATTTCAACATGTACGCTATCTGTACACCAACACAACCTACCACAAACTCACGATAAACACTTTCATCAGCCGAATTATTTGTTGACCCCTGCCAGAGCCTGGGAATTCTGTATCTTCTGCAGGAACAGGAGAGGCTGCCCCCTCCCTTCCTCCCCCATACCCCCCCGTCCTCCCCCATCCTCCCCCCATAAGTTACGTGCCCAATCCCCCCCCAAGCCACTTTTACATATACAGAGGGCTAATAAAACAAGCAAGGAATATATAACTTTCCTTTTCTATGCCTCTCTTTAACGCCACCATTTTCCAAGAGCTGCCTTAATAGCTAACAAAGTCCGAACCAACAACACTGGCCCCATACAAACAGACATCCATCCTAAATTAACTCGGAGTAGTCCTTGGACAGCACAAAATATTCACTCTAGGATCTCCTGGAATAAGCCCGGACCCCAGTGGACATCCATCATGGAGACCTTAGACTTGCTATGGTTTGAACATGCCAACTGGTATTGATGCATCCCTCTGTAATTGAATATGCTGTTCTACTTCTTTCTTGTTGTTCTCTTCAAGAGATTGTACTTTATTTCATGTATGCTTTATGCCCCCTTCTCTAATAAAAAAAAAATATTTTGGAAAAAAAAATATTTATAATTATTTATTATATTATAATTTATGATTTCGTTGTTTCAAACTTTATCATACCTGGGATATCTACTAGACTCTTGTTTGGACAGATTTAAGTGCATTATTCCTAAGAATTACAGGCCTACAATATAAAACACCAAATTTCTATGCGAAACAATGTACCTCTTTGAGACGCAAAAATCTGACATAATCGTACCTCCAGGGTGGTTAATATGTGACTAATAAAATTGGTTGTTGGCATTGTAGATAGTTATCACCTCATACATACTGTAATCAAAAGTGATAATGTTGGAGCTCTGTTGTGTCATTCATTCCTGGTGGCACACAAACACGCCTTGTTTGCAGTACATCACAACTGACCATAATGTACTAACGTTTGTTATGGTACAACCTATTACGTAAAAATAATGCATGCACATTTTCTGATGAGTTATGGTGCATTGGGCAGCATATTCAAATGAATGGGCTGCCTTGCACAAAATATATTATTGTGTGATATAGGGCATCACAACAGGTTTAATCCAGTCTTAATTTGCCACAATGATGGGTATAGATACAGGCACCAAATAGTTCAGCAGTGTGGATGTAGCCAGGAGCTGGATATACACATATGCATTCCTGTAATCAGGAGACATTGTGTGGTTTTGCCGTTGGGAGCTGTTTCCCCCTAGTGCTGAGTTTGATGCAAATCTGATGTATTCTTAAGGCAGAGCAAAGCATCTTGGGACATGCAGTCCAAATTGAGGGGTTTGCTATCTAGCTGAGTCACTGGGAACTAAAACTACAAGATGGCTGATGAAGAGGAACAGACCGCTGGGAGAGGGTATAAGAGGGATGGATTGGAACCCCGGCGTGAATCTGAGTACAGGGATTCTGTGAAGGTGTATGCTGCAGCTGAATTGCAGCCTGCACCAGCAGAAATGTACAGCGGATATTCAGAAGGACATCAGTGGACAGCACCCCTTGGCTGTTTGGTGGCAGCCCCCGGAACCCCCTGTTTCAGTGTGGGGAGCGGCCAATAGCCCAACCCTATAGATGCTTTATATAGACACCATTGCTTCTTGCATCAGTTATCATCCTTAGCGCTAAGGGCCTAGGCCTAATCTCAAAGACACTATATACAGACATCTTTACCATCCATCTCCTTGCTTCTAGTTCTACAGAGGGTGACTTCTTTGAGTCAGTGATCACTGTGCTTCCATCTACAGTTTATTCAACACAGGAAAATTTACTTCTTTGCTTACTCCCAACCAATTGATTCAAGTTGTTTTGCTCTGCCTTTTAGAAACTCCTTGCATGCAATTGTTTATAAAGGGCTAGCTGAAGATAAACCAGATTGCTTCACAGTCAATACAGGACTACTATTTACCTCCCTCCCCACTACCGGGATTTTCTCTACTGAGCTCATATAGCTAAAATTCACCAGGAACTCTCTGAAAGAGCTGGTAGAATCTCAATGACGTTTCTTACTGTCAATGTTCTAATCCTATATTTACTGTTCTGCATCTGTGTGCTGAGGAGCAGAAGAGAGGGGTCTGACACAAACCAAGGTCATTCCTCTGCCCTCCTATTACCTGTTCACATAGGCATTGTTTTCACTTTGCTGTGTACAGAAATTATAGTTTTCATTCTTGATTGTGTTATATTGCTATGTGATTGCTGTATAGTTGCCAATAACATTTCTAATAGATATACCATTTTGAACTGTAAACTCATGTTGAACTTTTAACAATTGTTTTTCATCTTACTAAAGTAAACAATCTTATTAGTTCAATGAACTCTGGTGCACTTATTCAATTGCTATCATTATTAAGAGGGAAAATGACTGAATCCAGGGTGTCAGAGGTGGCAGAGGACTTTCAGGGTCAGGGCAACCAGTGGGGTACTGATTTAACTAGTGACCCTCACGAGGGCAGCGCTACATTTGGGGAATCCTCCAGGAAGCCCAAGCAAGTTGGGAGACCAGCCCAGGGAGAGAGAAAAGATGGACTTAGTTGAGGCCACCAGTTGGGCATGGGAACAAGGAAGTCAGCTGGGCTTGACCACCATGGTGAAAGTGCCCGGAATTGGATGGGTTGAAAGAGAGGTGAGACAGTTGATAAGAAGGGCTGTACCAGAGCAAGGGTCCTACGTCATGGACATGGAGCCTAAATTTGATGAAGATTACACCTATGCCTTGATAGAGTGACAAGAGAGTGTCCCCGCTGGATTCAAGAAAGATACCGTGAGTTTAGCTGAAGGACTAGAGGCTCAAGTGATACCTTTGCTGACAGCTGGTACTCCAGAGGAATAACACTCCGGACATGGTTCAGCGAGTCCTAGGCCAGAAGAGGAGGTAGATGCTTCTGTGGTAGGAATGCCCCCTGCTTCCTTTTATATGGACATGAGCCGGCTGTTTGAGAGTCTGCTAAAAAGCACTAATATCTCTGCAAATCAAGGGTACCAGAAGCTACAGTTCTTCTCGGGTCGTACACCAACCCCAGAAGAGGAGTTTGGAAATTGGATGGATCAAGCTATCCAAGCAGTTGAAGAATGAAGTGGGCCGGAGGCAGTGAAGAGACAAAGGATAAGTGAGAGTCTCAGAAGCCCGGCAGCAGATGTCATTTGGAGTCCAAAAAGGGGAAAGCCACACTGTATAGCCATGGATTATATTGAAGCTTTGTGTGCAGTCTATGGGAGAGTAGAAAAAAATCCAGATCTGATGTACAAGTTTGAGCACATTCATCAGTACAGAGAAGAGAAACTGTCTGCCTATGTTGTCACAGTGGATCGAATTCTGCATCAGATTATATTGAAGAAAGGGATTGATCCGAAAGAGGCTGATAAAGTCAGGCTGGAAAAAATTCTACAAGGGGCTCGACCCAATCACCGAATTGTGCTTTGTTTGCTGTTTAAAGGGACACAGATGCCTCCAACTTACCCAGAGTTAATGAAGCAGGTCAGGGAGGAAGAAGCTTTAGTGGATGAAAAGAATCAAGGATTGCGAGAAGTGGCAAAGGTTTCCCAAAGCCAGGAAAGGCATCAGCACAGCCAGTTCAGGTGGATAAAGGGGCTCAAGAAGTGGACAGTGATGGGGAGTCAGAGTGGGGGGAGTGCCCCAAAACCCCCCTGGCACCGTCGGTTCCTGAGAATACTCCTGTTAAATTGCTTACAGAAGTAGTTCAAGCTCAAGATCAAATGCAACAGATGTTGTTGCGAGTGATGGAAGCTCAAGCTACAGCTCAACTGGACAAGACTGACCCCAGAAGATGCTATCAGTGTGGGGAGCATGGGCATTTTTGGAGGCAGTGCCCCCAAAGAAAAGGGGAGAGGAACTTTCTTGCGGAACTGTTGAAAGTACTGCAGCAAATGCTGACAAGTCAAAAGGCAGAAAACTTCAGGAGGTGTCAGTGAAGGACCCACCTGAGAGCCCCAAGAAAGAACAGAGCTCCAAGAGTCAAAATAAGAAACAGAAGGAGAAGAAATGCCGGAGGAAGAGTTCAGCATCTCCCAAATCAAGTAACCAATCACTGTGGTTTAGGAGTCGGGCACAAGGAGTCAATGTTCTATCACCACCTAGGGCCATAGTTAGATCCTCTTAAAGTGGAAGCAGGAAGGACCTAAGGTAAGCCGTAGCAGGAAAGTTACCAGAAAAGCTAGTGGGGCCATCCCCAATTGTGTCCGTACAAGTAGAATGTGTTTATACCAGGGCACTGCTAGATACAGGGGCACAAGTCACGCTACTCTACCGGGACTTCTACGGTAAATATTTGATGCACATTCCCCAGAGTAACCTCGAAGAGTTATACATTTGGGGAATTGGAACTGACAGGTTCCCGTATGACAGATATATTCCCATCAAAATCTCTTTTGGGCCAGAAGCCACAAGAAATATGGAAACATTTGACACATTGGCCGTATTATGCCCCAGGCCTCCTGGAGCTGAACAGAATTCCCTGTTAATTGGGACTAACACTGACTTAGTGAGAAGGCTGTTAGCAAAGGTGGTTGGGGAAGATGGTTTGGTGCCCAGCAGGATCCACCCACAATTATATCAGGCATGCCAATGAGTAATTAAGGAGCAGAATGCCCCTGTCAAAGGAATAGGACCCTTAGGAAATTAGACACAAGAGAGAGAGTGCTACAGCCCAGAGAGATTGCTTGCTTGAAGGCCACCGTCAGGCTCAATTGGGCACATCCTGGACCCTTTGTTGTGCTGGAGACTGATGCACAAGCTGCTGGGATAGCGATGGCTCTTGAGTTGGTTTCCACTAAGGCCCTGTTCCGAAGTGGGAAGGTGGTGTCCTCCGGAAGGTCGCCGAACACCCTGTGGTATTAGAGGTTTGAATGCTGGTTGGACAAGAGAGTGCAGCTACCCCAGTACCTCCAGCCGAAGTTGTTAGAGGAGGAAAGTACCAAGGACTGCAGAAGGAAATTAAAGAATGTGCTGAGGTTACCCCCTGCATGGCGAAAAAGGATGAAGTAACAGTTATCCCGATGGGAGAAAATAATTTCTGATAATGATTGTAGGTAGTGCTAAAAGTGCATAGAATCCGGTTACAAGAAGACAATCCCCTCGGAGGATGCCCCTCAGTGACCTGGAGGATCTAAGGGAGCAATTGGCTGAGTTGAAGAAGTTAGGAGTGATTCAAGAGTCCAGAAGTCCTTTTGCTTCCCCTATTGTGGTGGTGTGCAAGAAAAATGGAACATTGCGCATGTGCATAGACTATAGAACTTTGAATTGACGGATCGTTCCTGATCAGTATACAACTCCCCGGATTGAGGATGCTCTCCAGTGCTTTGCAGGGGCAAAGTGGTTTAGTGTGCTGGATTTGAAGAATGGGTATTACCAAATACCGATGCACTCTGAAGATAGGGAGAAGACTGCTTTCATCTGCCCTCTTGGTTTTTTTTAATTCAATCGGATGTCACAAGGACTATCAGGAGCACCAGCAACATTTCAAAGGTTGATGGAGAAAACTGTGGGAGACATGAATTTGATCGAAGTTCTGGTGTACTTGGGCGACATCATCGTGTTTGGAAAGACCCTGGAAGAACATGAGGCGCGGCTGGAGAAAGTTGTCGAAAGGCTACATGAAGAAGGACTTAAACTATCACTGGAAAAGTGTCAGTTTTATAGAACTTCTGTCACTTATTTAGGCCATGTTGTGTTCGCCAGGGGAGTAGCTACAGATCCAAAGAAGCTGGAAGCAGTCACTGCCTGGCTTAGACCTGAGACTGTAACAGAATTAAGGTCCTTCCTGGGGTTTTGCTCCTATTACGGAAGGTTTGTAGCTAACTTTGTGAAGATTGCTAGACCCTTTAACGAATTGTTGCAAGTGGTTTTGGGTGAAGAAGAAGAGAAATTGAAGGTGAAGAAGTCTGGAATAAGAAGGCAAAGAGAATCCATCAGAGAACAATGACTCGCCCATGTGAGGAGGCTTATCAGCATTTAAAGATGAGTCTTACTGAAGCCCCGATCTTAGCCTATGCAGACCCAACTAAGCCCTATGAACTTCATGTGGATGCTAGTCGAGATGGGTTGGGATGAGTCCTCTACCAAGAACAACATGGTGGGCTCAGGCCGGTGGCCTATGTGAGACGCAGCCTCATCCCCTCTGAAAAGAATTACCCAGTTCACAATTTGGAATTGTTGGCTTTGAAATGGGCGGTAGTTGACAAGCTGAAGGATTATCTATATTGGGGCCAAGTTTTTAGTGAAGACAGACAATAATCCCTTGACCTACCTACTGACTTCTGCTAAGCTGGATGCCACTGGACTTCAATGGTTGGCTGCGCTGGCTGTATTTCAGTTCAATTTGAAGTATTAACCTGTAGCTGGCAACAGGGATGCGGATGCACTGTCCTGTAGGCCTCATCGGCCAGTGGAAGAATCCCAAGAATGGACTTTTGTGACTACAGTGTGAGTGCAAGCTTTGTGTAGAGGCCTGGCCCACCGGATGAAGGGAACTGATCCATAGCCGAATCCATAGGAGTTCCTCCTTCTGGAGGGCCTCAGTTTTACTGTGGATTGACACAAGTGCGAGGTGAGGGCCTTCCTCAACTGTCAAAAAGAGATTTGAAAACTGACTAAGATCAGGACCCCCAATGCCACTTAGTCATTGAAGCCTTGGCCAAGCAAGATGCAGTGTTGCTGTTAAAGAGTCCTGTAGTTGACGCTAAGATATTACACAGAGTGTGGAATAGGCTACAACTGAGAGATGGTCTGCTGCACAGGAGGGGCCCTGCTGAAGATTTAGGGGAGACATGGCAACTCTTTCTTCCTGAAAAGCATCGCACATCAGTGTTGGCAACCCTGTATGATGAACATGGGCATTTAGGCATAGAAAGGACCTTTCACTTAGTCATAGATAGATTCTATTGGCCTGATATGAAAATGTA
This sequence comes from Glandirana rugosa, assembly GCA_018402905.1. Lineage (NCBI taxonomy): Eukaryota > Metazoa > Chordata > Amphibia > Anura > Ranidae > Glandirana > Glandirana rugosa. The sequence continues at coordinate 406,711 of BLSH010355584.1, read as the reverse complement.
GAAATCTATTGTCACTCCTGTTTGCCATTTATTCAGAGAAAGACGCTGCCAGTGCCAGCTGCCCCCATGGGACATCTACAAAGTCAGGAGTCCATTGAGTTGGTGTGTATTGACTTCCTGTGCCTGGAACCTGATACAGGTGGAAGAAGTAATATTCTTGTGGTGACCGACAATTTCACCTGGTATGCCCAGGCTTAACCTACCAAAGATCAACAGGCCATTACTGTGTCTAGTGGAAAAATGATTCATTCATTATGGAATATCTGTCAGGATTCATTCTGATCAAGGGAGGAACTTTGCAAGCCGACTAATACATCACTTGTGCAAGTTGCTGGACATCAAGAAGCCACGAACCATATCATATCATCTTCAGAGAGACCCACAAACAGAGAGGTTTAATCAAAATTTACTGAACATGCTGGGAACTTTACCTACTGAGAAGAAACAACATTGAGAAAATGATATCGCTACTGTTGTACATGCATACAATAGCACTGTGAGTGATGCCACTGGATAGTCACCATACAGACCTATGTATGCGAGAGAAGCTCGGCTTCTGATTGATCTGGTGTTTGGAACATCTGTGGATGTTACTTCTTTGACTTTTGACTCCGTAAGAATTTGAAGCAAGCCTATGAGAAAGCTATGGAACATACTGCCACCCGAGAGCTGAGAAACAAAAATAATTTTGATCTCAAGGTGAGGGTGCAAGATTTACAGCCGGGAGATCGAGTGTTGCTAAAAAATTTGGGTGTGCCTGGAAAACACAAATTGGCTGACCGTTGGAGGCCTCAACCCTATGTCATCTACAAACAGCTTCCAGGGTTTATCCACCTTTATTGGAATGGACTCCACCCAGAACCCGTTCCCATAGACGACTTCCTGCTTGCCCTGTTGTGCCGGTACAAGAGGAAAGAGAGGATGAGGAGATTGTGCCTTGCTGGCTGTGGCCTTCAACTACTGAAGTTGACACAGGAATCAATAAGTGGAGCAGAGAAAGAAGATCAAAAGAGGTGGGAAAGTCACACCACCGGGAAGTGAATACCTTGTCACCTAGGTAAATAGATACTGTTGAAACTGAAAGTACTGGTCTGATTTTCAGTCAGGCTGAGGGAGATTTGGAGATTTGATTAGCTTTACTGAAAGAGATTTACCTGTATTGGACCCAGAAAGCCACACAGAGAAGGAATTACCCTTGATACATGGGGAAGAAGGTGGGAGCAATGTGCTAAACGTTGATCCTGTTGATGAGGCTGGGCTTACCATTCTTAAATCTGGTCCCACAACCCCATGTACAGACTTGCTGTCAGTGACTCATGACCTCATTCATATGAAAAGTCCTGAGAAGAACTCTATACCAGTGAAAAGCCCTGGAAGGAGCTATACACCAGTAAAAAGCCCTGAAAGGAACCATGCACCAGTGAATAGTCCTGAGAGAAACTCTACAACAGTACCATAAGTTCATTCCCCTGTCAGACTGAGGAGAAATATACATCCCCCAGGGAGACTTAATTACGGCACTTTGGGAGAGAACTCTGATAAACTGATTCCTACTATACAAAGGCCAGTTCCCATACTCAATTCTGCTACTATCAATTGGGTAGAAGGTGACCTTGCTGTGACCTCTGACACCACTGGGTGGGACGCAGCTATTGCCCTAACTTGTCAGAAAACTGATTATGATTAACTGAAAATGTATATAAGTGGTTTCAGCAGAACCCAGAAGTATATCAATATTTACTGAATTTACTGAATCAAAATAATGGTTAGTGTTGATTAATCTCTCCTTCTTTCTAGTAATTGTTGATAAAATATCCCTGCCTCTTTGGGGACCAAAGACATTAAGTGGGGGAAGGATGTAGCCAGGAGCCACGTTCCTGAGAGGGAGCCATCTTCATCATCATCATCATCATCATTCCCTGTTCCAGTGTGGTGAGTGGCAATAGCCCAACCCTATAGATACTGTATATAGACACCATTGCTTCTTGCACCAGTTATCATCCTTAGTGCTAAGGGCCTAGGCCTAATCTCAAAGACACTATATACAGACTTCTTTACCATCCACCACCCTGTTTCTACTTGTAGTTCTACAAAGGGCAACTTCTTTGAGTCAGTGATCACTGTGCTTCCATCCACAGTTTATTCAACAAAGGAAGATTTGCTTCTTTGCTTACTCCCAACCAATTGATTTAAGTTGTTTTGCTCTGCCTTTTAGAAACTCCTTGCATGCAATTGTTTATAAAGGGCTAGCTGAAGATAAACCGGATTGCTTCACCGTCAATACAGGACTACTCTTTACCTCCCTCCCTACCACAGGGGTTTGCTCTACTGAGCTCATATAACTAAAATTCACCAAGAACTCTCTGAAAGAGCTGGAAGAATCTCAATACAGTTTCTTGCTGTCAATGTTCTAACCCCATTTACTGTTCTGCATCTGTGTGCTGAGGAGCAAAAGAGAGGGGTCTGACACAAACCAGAGTCATTCCTCTGCCCTCCTGTTACCTGTTCACATAGGCATTGTTTGCACTTTGCTGTGTACAGAGATTATAATTTTCACTGTTGATTGTGCTATATTGATATGTGATTGCCGTATAGCTGCCAATAACATTTCTAATAGAGATACCATTTTGAACTGTAAACTCATGTTGAACTTTCAATTGTTTTTCATCTTACTAAAGTAAACAAGCTTATTAGTTCAATCAACTCTGGAGTACTTATTCAATTGCTATCATTATTAAGAGGGAAAATGACAGAACCCAGGGTGTCAGAGGTGGCGGAGGACTTGCAGGGCCAGGGCAACCAGTGGGGTACTGATTTAACTAGCGAACCTCACAAGGGCAGCGCTACATGTATTACTACAGAATTGTGGATCTCTGATAATGGTAACCTATAACCATATACTTGGTAAACTCTGCTCATAATACCTATTTAAATAACACCAGATTTCTCGTACTAAAAAAAACTGAAACATCTCCCTCATTAGCTCCAGTATTAAAGTGTTTTAATTGCTATGGAATTAATTTGCATACAGTGTATCTTATTGTGGCTATTTGCATTCAATAAGAAATGCAAATAATTTTGCACAAGGTGGCACCAGGGAAATGCTGAAAGATGAAGAGTAGCATATCTTATTTCAGAACCAATAGAATGACATTATATTTCAAAATGCTTGCTTTTTTAAGATCTAATGTTTTATATGCATAATATCCATAAACCATCAAAAATTTTAAATTATCCCATATGACCCTGTTAAAATGATTCTTGATGCGTGTTTGTGTGTAAGTGTAAACTGATTTTACATACATAACGATTTATTTATAAAGCAGTGAATGTAACTTTCACCAAACATTCTCTGGTGGTAAATTTAAAATCCATGCGCTTAATGCACCTATAAGGTTCAACTGTAGTGAATATTTGCTAAACATCACATTCCCTGCTTTATAAATATGGCCCTATGGTGCTGTAAATTAAAATTGATATACATTTCATGGGTAGGTTGGATATTGTCAAGTTTATCAATATCTGTACCTTTAGGCTGGGTTCACACCTATGCGAATTGGATGCAGCTTAAACTGCATCCAATTCGCAGGACACTTGAAAACACATTGTTTTCAAGGTGTCCGGTTCACATATGTGCGGTGCATTCACACTCCGCATTGCACAAAAAATGTGTACCTTTTCTGTGCAGTGCGGTGCGAATTCCAAGTCCGTTGAGTTCAATGGGAGTGCATTTAATATGGAGATGCACTCCACACTGAACGGGGATATTTCCCCTGCTCGTGGCCTCTCCCCCATCTCTCCCCCCACAGCTGCTGCGCTGTGGGAATGGACAGGAGCCGCCGAATGGTGGCTCCGCCCCTTCCCGGCAGAAGACAGGCTGGAATTTGCGCCGGACAGGTGTGAAACCAGCCTTAAGGTACAACTATACTTTCTCTAATAAAATGCCAGAGCCTGCCCTCTCTATCCCTCTAGCTCAATCCAACCTAGAACCCACCCACGGGTGCTTACTGATCTTTTCATGTCAGTCTTGTTTGGTGTTTACATCCGGCAACCAAAAAAAAACCTCTTCCAGCCCTACCTGCACACATGCAGTGACATTCCCATAGGGCAGTACATCTAACAATTCTACTGTAGGAGTATGACCCTATCCAAGTGGATTTGCCTTATTGTGTATAAGGGTGAGGAGGTTGAGGGTTTTTCTTTGGAGAAAATGCAATTGTCAAATTGTCCTTTTTAATCCTTCTATTCCATCCAGAACAAACTGACTAAAATCCTGATACATATTTGTTCTCAAAATAACTTTCTGAGCTTTGCTGTGCAGTGAATCACAGGTGGCTCGTATTGAGACAAATCTGGGTTCTTACATTAGCAGCATTTAAAATAAATTTCATTGATTTTTTTTTATATATAACCACACAAAATTGTGTTTTTGTATATCAATATAGAGTTCAGTTTCATCTCTATTTAACCCTGAAAATGTAACTTTATCACATTGAGAACTGCCATATAACCATTTGCCATTTGGGGAGAATCCCTGGAACTGCTCTTTGATGACCTGAAGCTGGGCTGCTTGGTTCTAAGCCAGTGGTTCTCCACTCCGGTCCTCGGGACCCCCCAACAGGCCAGGTTTGCAGGATAACTGAAATACATCACAGGTGATATAATTTGCTGCTCAGTGATTGCAGTGTTCTAGTCTGCATCTCCCCAAGGTAATACTTAAAATCTGGCCTGTTGGTGGGCCCTGAGCACCGGAGTTGAGAACCACTGTTCTAAGCTCTGATGAACTTTCTTAAATTAGAGGGTCATATACAGTTGGTAAGCTTGTTTTTTTTCAATAAGAGGTGGTGGCATCATCATGAACATTTTCCTATATGGGTGATGGATGTTCACCACATTTATATGATTATATGAACACTTGAGAAGAGGACTTTTCTTTTACATGTGGACTTACTTGCATTTAACCTTTCAATCACTGGATGATATCATGTTATTTGCATATATACTGTATATCACTTTGTTTTTTTAAATTATGTAACGTGACTCTTTACGCTAAAAAAAAGTAAAGATGCCTATACATTAAATATAAAGTGTATTACTCTATCTGAAATGACCCTTGTTGAAAACTGGCACGTGCAATGTTACCAGTGGTGTATCATCCATGGGTGCAGGGTGTTCACTGAACACGGGCCCTGAGGGGTTGGGGGGCCCACTGTGCTCTGACCCACACTGTACCCACATGATGATCTCTCCCTGGTTGACAGCCGGGGATGATCGGTGTGGTGTGGGCTTGCACACGGGCCCACTAATTTCATGATACGCCCCTGAATGTTACATTTGTGCAACATTGACTGGTTCTCTGTAAACTCTAACTTTCTATACAGAACTCAGGTGTATGTTCCATATCCTTTACACAGATGCACAGTTATCAAACAGAACATTTCATTGGGCTCACTATAAATGAGGGATATCCAGTGAACTCAGAAAATGACACTTTCTAATGTATTGGTTTAATTACAGGCTTCAGAGCCAAAGATATGAATATCATGATAGAAAGGTTATTCGCAGGCAAAGTCATATGCTAGAAGGGTACTTCAGAATAATTGCTTTAATAGAAAGATAATTATATATGTATAACATTCTCATTTTTTCATCTAATCCTTTACACTCTTGTAAGATAGTTTGTTTTCCCGGCAGACATGGCATTTCTGTTATGTGTTAAGAAGAAAAACAGTGTATGGGAATTGCAGGGAGGGGAAGGACTGGAGTCTGCTCAGACCATTTGGATCAAAGCTCATTTTTCAATACTGATTACATACAGCAGAAAATGTTTATTAATATTGTTATTAATAGCCTTTGTGCTGGAAGAGGTTTTAGTGGTAGATGACCTAATTACACATATCTACAGCAGACTTTAGATTTTTTTTTGGGTTCCACTACTGAATTTCAACTAATTTCAAGTGCAGGTTAACCATTAAAAATTACAAATTACAGTCTGTACTGCAAGGCAAGGTATAACATCAGCAAGAGTGGAAAATATCAAGGCTTATTTTATAAGGCATGGAGCTGTAGGAAAGCATACGTAACCTATAGCAAACAATAGGCAATCATATGCCTATACAGCTAAACTAATGAAACGTGAAATGTGATCAGTTGTGTTTTACTGCTGCTTGTACATTATCCTTCCAGCTTGTGATGCCTTATTAAATAACCACCATGCTGAATGGCTGTCATATGGTAAAGTCTTGTTTAAACAGTGAATTTCTAAACAAAAAAAAAGATCTTTAATTTATCTGGAATTACCTGAATTATCTAACTTGATGAAATCAGAAACATTTACTAAAGGTTTTCTCATGCCAAAGAGTTCACACATTCCTGAGTGAGGACATAAAGCCTAACAGCAGGCCCAGTTGGACAAGCTGGCAACAGCAGGCCCAGTTGGACAAGCTGGCAACTGCTTAATTCACCTTAGATATACATATGCCTTACCACTGTAAAACTTCTGAAATTTTAGGCTCATTTAGCCATTTTTATATAATATACAGTTAGGTACATAAATATTGGGACATCGACACAATTCTAATCTTTTTGGCCCTAAACACCACCACAATAGATTTGAAATGAAACGAACAAGATGTGCTTTAACTGCAGACTTTCAGCTTTAATTTGAGGGTATTTACATCCAAAGCAGGTGAACGGTGTAGGAATTACAACAGTTTGTATATGTGCCTCCCACTTTTTAAGGGACCAAAAGTAATGGGACAGATTAACAATCATGAATCAATCTTTCACTTTTTAATACTTGGTTGCAAATCCTTTGCAGTCAATTACAGCCTGAAGTCTGGAACGTATAGACACCACCAGATGCTGGGTTTCATCCCTGGTGATGCTCTGCCAGGCCTCTACTGCAACTGTCTTCAGTTCCTGCTTGTTCTTGGGGCATTTTCCCTTCAGTTTTGTCTTCAGCAAGTGAAATGCATGCTCAATCGGATTCAGGTCAGGTGATTGACTTGGCCATTGCATAACATTCCACTTCTTTCCCTTAAAATGCTCACCAATGCCCAGGACCAGGCGAGGCCGCATTCATGTGAAAGTCAAACATTAGAGATGAGCTGTGCACTGTGTGCAGTAGTTGAATATTATTATTATAATTATAATACAGGATTTATATAGCACCAACAGTTTGCACAGCACTTTACAACATTAGGGCAGACAGTACAGTTACAATAGAATTCAATGCAGGAAGAATCAGAGAGCCCTGTTCATTACAGCTTACAATCTAGAAGGGAGGGTCAAGTGATACAAAAGGTAATAACTGTGGGGCGGTGATCTGATGGAGAAAATAAAAGTACAGTTGTTATGTAGGGGCATAATAGGCTTTTCTGAAGAGAAGGGTTTTCAGGGATTGTCTAAAAGCAAACATAGTAGGACAGATTGGTGGAGGTAGTTCCATAGGATAGGAGAGGCTTGGGAAAAGTCCTGGAGGTGAGTATGGGAGGAAGTGACAAGGGAACTAGAGAGCAGGAGGTCTTGGGAGGAACGAAGAGAACTATTTGGTTGGTATTCTGAGGCAAAGTTAGTGATGTAGCTGGGGGCCGAGTTGTGGATGGCTTTGTAAGTTGCTGTTAGTATTTTGTTGGGTGAGTGGAAGCTAGTGGAGGAATTGACAAACAGGAGTAGCAAACATTGGATGGTTGGTAAGGTGGATGAGTCAGGCAGCAGCATTTATGATGGACTGAAGAGGGGAGTATGCAAAGGTAATTCCATGAAGAGGGGGTTGCTGTAGTTGAGGCGGGAGATGACCAGGGAGGGAGTGAACTAGGAGCTTTGTGGTGTCAGTGGTTAGGAAGGGGCTTATTCTGGAAATGTTGCGGAGGTTGAGGTGGCAAGATTTGCAAAGTGATTGGACATGAAGCCAAAAGAATAGTTCAGAGTCCAGGATTACACTCAGAACCTTGGCATGTGGGGACAGGCTGATAGCAGTGCAATCGAACTTGACAGAGAAATCAGGGGAAGAGGCACGTGGGGAAAGAAAAATTATGAGAGATTTTCGATAGATTGAGTTTTAAGAAGTAGTGTGACATCCAGACTGATTTGTTTGTTAGTAAATTAGTGATACATGAGGAGACTGAGTGAGCTGAGGGCTAGAGAGATAGATTTGGGTGTCGTCAGCATAGAAATTGTATTGGAAGCCATGGGAGGCTATCAGCTGACCCAGGGAGGAAGAATAATAGATGGAGAATAAGAGAAGTCCAAGGACAAACCCTTGGGGGACCCTGACAAAGAAAAGGAGAGGAGAGGAGGAAGCAGAATTTTAAGTAACACTAAGGCCTCATGCACACAGGATGTTTTTTGACTGTTTTACAGCAGCTGTTTTTAGCTGCAGACGTTTTTTTCTACAGTCAATAAACCCTCCATAATGTTATCCTATGTGTTCATGCACATATAGGCTGTTATCAACAGTTTTTAGCAGTGACGTTTTTGAGCTGTAAAAAAAACCCAAGACCAGAGGGTTCTGAGAGACATTTTTCAGCTGTAAAAATGTCCAAACGCTCAAAAACGTAGATCCCCAACGTTTTTTGGACATTTTAGATCAATTGAAAAAAAAAACGCTAACAAAACACGAAAAAGCGGCGGTAATATAACGCTGGTAAAAGCAGAAAAAATCACTGATAAGCTACTGACATTTTTTTGGATGTTTTTTTAAAGTCCTGTATGCATGAAGCCTAAAGGTGAGGATGGATAGGTAGGATGAGAACCAGCGAAGAGTACAGTCACAGAGACCAAAGGTGTGAAGTTTTTTGAGGAGGAGGGTGAGGTCCACTTTGCCAAAGGCAGCAGAGAGGTCCAGAAGTATCAGTGCAGAATAGTGTCCATTGGATTTAGCTGTTAGCAGATCATTTGTGAGTTTTAGGAGAGCAGTTTCCGTGGAGTGTTGGGGGCAGAATCCAGACTGAAGTGGATCAAGAAGGTTATTCTCCACGAGGTAGTCGCTCAGTTAGATGTAGACCAGTTGTTCAAGGAGTCTGGATAAAAAGGAGAGCAAAAATATACAGAGTTCCTCTGTGAAGTGTCTTGTTCCATGTCCCAAGTGTTTGCCTATGCCCACTCCACCAGTCCAGCGTACCTCTGCCATTTCACTCCCATTTACAAAATGGGGTCCCACCAAGCACTAGCATGGACCTAATGAGTGCTTTCACTTAACTCTTTCTCTCTCCCATACCATGCAGTTAGGTCAATAAGCTCTCTGTAGTGCAGATTCGGTCCCAGGTGCCTTGGGGGGACCAACTGCTAGGGAGGGAGCCAGATCACTGACCCACTTGCTACTGGATGACCTGTCACTTTTGCCAGGTACCACACTGGATGACTGGCTGCTTTCTACTTTGCACTAGTTACTAGAGTTGAGCGAACCCGAACTGTAAAGTTCAGGTTCGTGTTGAACTTTGGGGTGTCCGTGACATTTGAAAAAAAGTTTGGGTTTGAGTTCTGGGTTCGGGTATTTGATCACGCATGTTGAATAGCTGCAGGGAAGCCAATCAACAAGCGGTTCACTGGTTTTCCCTAGAAGCCATCACAGCCATGCCTACTAATGGCATGGCTGTGATTGGCCAGTGCATCATGTGACCCAGCCTCTATATGAGGCTGGAGTCACAGTGCTGCATGTCACATGCTCTCTGGGTAGTGTGGGGAGAGGATGCTGCCGGTGCTGTGAGGGACAGATTGCAGATAGATAGATAGGTAGAGATTACTACTACTACTGCTTTTAGGGACAGATTGCAGATAGATAGATAGGTAGAAATTACTACTACTACTGCTTTTAGGAAAAGATTGCAGATCTCATCCTGCATTACAGAAAGATCTGACTGGACTAGGTAGAGTCTACTGCTTAGAGGGACAGATTATTATTCTAAAATCATCTCCTAGTTCTATAGGGTCAGGTTCCTGCTGTTGCTGTAAGGGACAGATCATTGTTCTAAAATCATTTTGCAGCCCTCTAGCACTTTCCAGGAATCTTTTACAGTCATTTTTGTGCCGAAAAGTTTGGGTCCCCATTGAATTCAATGGGGTTCGGGGTAAAGTTCGGTACCGAACCCGGACTTTTTTCCGAAGTTCGGCCGAACCCACCGAACCCGAATATCCAAGGGTTCGCTCAACTCTACTAGTTACTTGTTACCCATAGCAGCTGCATTCATCCTCCAACTTGGCTTGCCAAGTTAACCCTTTAGTAGTGGCTTTGTTTCATACCCCATATGTGCTTCATTGACCCTGTTCTTTCATACGCCAGAAATCATCATGCACTCTTTTGAATGGCTTCAGACCAGGCTTGAAACAGTTTGTCAACTTTAGTGTAGCTCTTTATGGCAGAACAAAGAACAGGTTTATCATAGAGCAGACCCTGAACTATCTAACAGAGGTGGCTTCCTAGGCATACCTTTACAAGTGTTAGTCCATGACTAATCTCCAACAGTTAGTAGTGTCCACCGGAACCCAGGTATCTTGTTTACATCTGGGTTACAAGCTGCCTCTCGGATTCCCGGGCTCCATGTGATTGGCGTCTTCTCTCTTTGACTCTTCTGCAGGGCTCCCTCGCTCCCAAGCTCCCCCCCCCTTTATGTATCATACGGGGTGGAAGGACGGCCCAAGACCAAAAACCCTGTAGCTGAGGTTCTGGAAGTTAACCCTTTCCCTAGCCTGGGCAGCAACACCACAGCTCCTCAACTTTTGGTTGGATCAATGTAGCCAGGTGTTAAATTGTTGACTGAACAGTGACTGCATCCAATCAGATAAGGTAACTAGTGTTGAGCGAACCCGGACTGTAACGTTCGGGTCCGTACCGAACTTTCGGGTGTCCGTGGCACGGACCCGGACTCGGACATTTCAAAAATCGTTCGGGTTCGGTCCGGGGTTCTGCTATTTTACTCCACGTGTTGAGAAGCTGCAGGGCAGCCAATCAACAAGCGTTTCACTGGTTTGCCCTTAGAAGCCATCACAGCCATGCCTACTAATGACATGGCTGTGATTGGCCAGTGCATCATGTGACCCAGCCTCTTTATAAGCTGGAGTCACAGTGCTGCAGTCACATGCTCCTTGGGTTAGTGTAGGGAAAGGAAGCTGAAAGCGTGAGGGAGAGATTAGAGACATTTTAAGATCTGATCCTGCATCCTGAGATAGATTACTTTACTACTGCTGTCTGTGCTGTTGCTCTGAGGACAGATAGCAGAAATTAGAGATTTTAC
>BLSH010355584.1:373469-390883 GCA_018402905.1 Glandirana rugosa | reverse complement strand
TCCTTTACCCCCATTCCTACCTACCTCCTCCTACTCCTCTACCACCGCCACTTCCACCTACACTGCCACGGTCACGGCCTAGTCAACCTCCAGGCTCCTACTCCACATCCACCCCCCTTCCCATTTTTTTAATTGATTTTAATTTATTTTCCCTATCCCCATTTTTTTGTAGGGCACTTGCCCTAGTTTGAAGATGATTTTAGAACAGTTATATGGCTTCTACCGTTAATTAATACTTTTCAGACACAGTTTGAAGATGATCCACATTCACCTCCATTTTTGCATTTTTTATGTTTTTATTTTTTTAAAAATATTTAAAGTTATTTCCCTGTCCCCATTTCTTTGTAGGTCACTTGTCCCATCCTTACCCCCATTTCCTTCCTTTTGCAGCCCTCTAGGGCTTTCCAGGACTTTGTTACAGCCATTTTTGTGCCTAAAAGTTCGGGTCCCCATTGATTTTAACGGGGTTCGGTGTCCGTGCGATCGTTCGTGTTCCGTCCGGACGCGGACTTTGTCCGGAAGTTCGGCCTGACCAGCAGAACCAGAAACTTCCAGAGGTTCGCTCAACTCTCAAGGTAACCATTTGGGTATTGAGCAGAGTATTGAACAGCCGCAGGCACTGTGGTTGTCTGAATACAGTAGTATTTTCTGTTTAGTGTGAATGGAAGGCTCTATTGATTTCCACTTGTTCGGCTAGTGGGGTGTGTTATAGACAACATATGCATGCATTTATATATATATATACAGTGCTGCCCATAATTATTCATACCCCTGGCAAATTTTGACTTAAAGTTACTTTTATTCAACCACCAAGTAATTTTTGGACGGGAAATGACATAGATGTCTCCCAAAAGATAATAAGATGATGTACAAGAGGCATTATTACAGAAAAAAAAACATTTCTCAGCTTTTATTTACATTTGAGCAAAAAGTGTCCAGTCCAAAATTATTCATACCCTTCTCAATAATCAATAGAAAAGCCTTTATTGCCTATTACAGCAATCAAACGCTTTCTATAATTGCAGACCTGCTTTTTGCATGTCTCCACAGGTATTTTTGCCCATTCATCTTTAGCAATGAGCTCCAAATCTTTCAGGTTGGAGGGTCTTCTTGCCATCACTCTGCTCTTTAGCTCCTTCCACAGATTCTCAATTGGATTCAAGTCTGGACTCTGGCTGGGCCACTCCAAAACGTTAATGTTGTTGTATGCTAACCATTTCTTCACCACTTTGCTGTGTGTTTTGGACCATTGTCATGCTGAAATGTCCACTGGTGCCCAAGGCCAAGTTTCTCTGCAGACTGCCTGATGCTGTCGTTGAGAATCCTCATGTATTGCTCTTTTTTCATGGTGCCGTTTACTGTGATTTGGTTCCCTGATCCATTGGCTGAAAAACACCCCCAAGGCATTAGGTTCCCACCACCATGTTTGACAGTGGGGATGGTGTTCTTTGGGTTGAAGGCTTCTCATTTTTTAAGCCAAATGAAGGAAACATCATTATGACCAAACAATGACATTTTTGTTTCATCTGACCATAACACAGAAGACCAGAAGTCTTCTTCTTTGTCCAGATGAGCTTTTGCAAAAGGCCAAGCAAGCTTTTGTGTGCCTTATCTGGAGAAGTGGCGTCCTCCTTGGTCTGCATCCGTGGAACCCAGCAGTGTGCAGTGTCCGTTGGATTGTCTGCCTTGAGACATTGCCACCAGCAGAGCCCAGATTCACCAGGATGGCCTTGGCGGTGATCCTTGGATTCTTTTTCACCTCTCTAACTATCCTCCTGGCCAGCACAGGTGTCACTTTTGGCTTCCGATCACGTCCTCTGAGATTTTCCACAGTGCGGAACATCTTGTATTTTTTAATAATATTTTGCACTGTAGCCACTGGAACTTGAAAACATTTAGAAATAGCCTTGTAGCCCTTTCCTGACTTGTGAGCAGCCACAATGCGCAGTAGCAGGTCCTCACTGAGCTCCTTTGTCTTAGCCATGACTGTCCACAAACCAACTGCAGAGAGCTGCTGTTTTTCGACTGTTGAGTTGATTAAAACAGCTGTTCCCAATTAATCAGGGTAATTAGGATGCTTTAGAACAGCTTGGACTATTTGGAATGGTATAGAATGTTTGATTTTCCCACAGACTGTGACAGTTTGTGAAGGGTATGAATAATTTTGGACTGGAAACTTTTTGCTCAAATGTAAATAAAAGCTGAGAAATGTTTTTTTTCCCACAATAATGCCTCTTGTACATTGTCGTATTATCTTTTGGGAGTCACCTATGTCATTTCCCGTCCAAAAATTACTTGGTGGTTGAATAAAAGTAACTTTAAGTCAAAATTTGCCAGGGGTATGAATAATTATGGGCAGCACTGTATGTATATATATATATATATATATATATACAGTATATGTAAATCGATGTACTTTGCATGTGCATGTGCAATATGGAAGTATGTGCATGTAGGGGGTTAATGTAGTTTGTGACATGGTTTCCCCTGCATGTGTGTCATTTCCTGGTTTAGGGCATATATACAGGGGCGTCAGACTCGTGGTAAAGAGTTTGGAGTGGAAGCTGTACAGTGAAGACCAGTGCATGGTGATCTGATTTTCTGGTGCATGGTGATCTGATTTTCTGACCACATTTCCCCTCCAATAAGACCTTTGCTGCATGGACTTCTTATGCTAAAGGTAGGGGTAGCACCACTAGAGACACTATAGCAAATCTATGCATTCACTACTTCATGCATAGCCAATCGTATACATTGAACAGCCATGTATGCAAGGTTAATATTATGCACTGAAAAGTGTGCTTTTACTGTAAATCATCTACTGATTCAGTAAATGGAGAAGTTGTCTGTGTTGCTTACTTGGGAATAAAGATCAATGGTTTAATGTGTAGTCATGGTGTTTTCCAAAGAACTGGGAGTGAATCTAAAATGATAAAGATGGCAGCACATTAAGGTGCTTTCACTAGCACACAGAACAATCAAACTTCTTGAACAGTGGTTCTCACTCAACCTTATCGAAACCAGGACCTGGCAAATTCTTCCAAACTCTTTAAAGCTAAAGCAGTTAAAAAAATAAAAAAAAAAGATTATATAATAAAAGTATAGGAGTGCAAAATATTGATCTTGGTGGCCTGTAGGAAGAAGAACACTTTGGCAGAAATGGTCAGTAATAAGAGAAAACGATGTCCTGACATCTGTGTCAATGGGAGGAAAAATAAAAGGGGCTTTGAAGAGCACTAGGGTATCTGGATGGGGCTGGAAAGCTTCAGATGAGACTGGGTGTGATTGTGGGGTGATGGGGGTTCTTGAAGGGGTTTAGGGGGCTCTGCAGCAAACTTGTTGACCATATGGGGGATGAGGGTTTTGGAGGAGCCTGGGGGAAATTGTGGATGAGGGGGTCTCTGAAATGGTCTCGGAGCTTTCTGGAGGCACTATGGATGACCGGAGCACACTGTAGGTATCTTAGGGGTTCTGTGGGACACGAGTTTAGGTTGGTAGCACAGTGGATGGCTCTGCAACAGGCTGAGGGGCATTGTGGGAGGATGTGAATATTGCAGGGGGCTTGTGGGCACTTTGGGAAGTCGGGGGTCACTGTGGGAAGTTCTGGGACACTGTGGGGGCAGGGTGTTCTCAGGAAACCTGAGGGCACTGAGGGAGATTGAAGGACACTGCAGGCCACTGTGGAAGGGAAGGTTGGGGGGGGGGCAAGAAAGATGGGAGCTAGAGAACTCTGTGCAAGGTTAAGGGATCTGATGCTGACTGGAGCTCCCAGGTGATGGGGAGCACATTGAGGGAAAAATGCAGCAGATATTGCACACCCCATTCCCCTACTTACTTTAAACCTGTTATCAGTACAAGTACCCACTGGAAAGCCAAACTTCTTTCTCTCTCTGGTTATGTGATGGGTCCCATGAACAAAGACAGAAAGTACTGGTGCCCATGCTGCTGGCAGGTCTGCTGCTGCTCTGCATCATTGTTCTACCATGCCTCCTTATCATGCCTAATGCTGACGTGGTTAGTGTTCCAACGCAGGGTGCCCGCTGCCAATCTGCAGCCCTGGAAACAGAAATGGTTGCTATGAATACCCGCCCCCTCCAGGAAAACTATAACAATAATTTTAACATAAAGAATGTCCAAATCAAGGACAGAAACGAGGGCTATCAGCATAGTCAGTATACGTTTAGGGACCAGTGCTGTGGTGGATATAAGTTGTCAGGAATGCAGATCACCCTCTTACTTCTTGGTTAGCTGACAGAAATAAACCCAAAGATTGCATGATTACCTCTTACCTCTGGACTAGGGGGAACTTTGCAGAGGACTAACTTGTCCCCTACACTGGACTTCTGGCAGCCATCTTGGGGAGCCTGTGTCTGATTGGATATTAAGTGCATATCACTGGAGTTTGGGAAAGGACCTTCTAGACCAGCCTGCAACTGGATTGGTGCAATCTCATGCCCTGGTTCACCAGCACAGCACCCTATATGGGAGGTCCATTGTGTAAGCCTAGGGAAACAGTTTAAATGTGCAATCCTCGAGCATACTGTTACAGATAAGTTTTTGTAGAATTGAACTGCCTTGCTTTGAAACTGTACAAGTCTGTACTGTCCATACTTATACTTTAGGATAATGGCCGCATTGCTGTACTGTCTGCTATTAATTACCTAAACAAGAGTACTCCTTAAAGCCGTTGATTCACCTGGTCCCTTTAAATTACCGAAACACAGTTGCCCCCCCAGCATAGCCATCTTGGACATGATGTGAAGGGAATAAAGGGGTACACTAAAAAAAGTGTTTCCTGGCCAGTGCAATGTGAATATTTACAAAATTGTGTAGTATATGTTAAACTGCGCTCAAAATCTTGATCCAGCTGACCACTAAGGGTCAGAATGTTCAGCAATAAGCAATCACATATAGTGCAAATAACAAAAAATATTATTATAATGCATCAGTAATATATAAAGTGCTTAGTATCCAAAAAAGTGCATCAATAGTCCAACAAGTGAAGTGCAAGCCAGGTATTCAAAAATCTATCCGCACATATAAAGTGCATAAATCACAAGTCCATAAAGAAAGTGTCTGTTCCAGTGTGAGTACATCCACACGATGATAAGGGTGACTGTGTGCTCCTCCACCAGTGCAAAAGCCAAAAGTCCTACTCACCAGACCTAAATGATCTCCATGACAGAGATCAAATGCGCATGGGAATCTGTATCCGTCCAATCGATCCTAGGATAGATTCGACCCGCAGGAGAGAGGTCTTGCCAACTGAGGTATGGGATCCAAGCATGAACCAGTATTCAACAGAGCTCCTGATGGTGGAGATGGGTTTGCTGCCTGTTTGCAGTCCTCAGGAACGTCCGAACAGGAGATGAGCAAGCCGGAACCAGTAGCCTTAAAGTGAATGATCCTCACTACTCTACTGGACTCCGGCTTGCTCATCTCCTGTTTGGATCCTGAGGACTGCAAACAGGCAGCAAACCCATCTCCACCATCAGGAGCTCTGTTGAATACTGGTTCATGCTTGGATCCCATACCTCAGTTGGCAAGACCTTCGACCTCTCTCCTGCGGGTCGGATCTATCCTGGGTTTCCTATGCGCATTTGATCTCTCATTTATGTTTATGTGATTTATGCACTTTATATGTGCGGATGAATTTTTGAATACTTGGCTTGCACTTCACTTGTTGGACTATTGATGCACTTTTTTGGCTACTGAGCACTTTATATATTACTGATGCATTTTAATAATAATTTTTGTTATTTGCACTATATGTGGTTGCTTATTGCTGAACATTGTGACCCTTAGTGGTCAGTTGGATTAAGATGTTGAGCGCGGTTTAACATATACTACACAATTTTGGACATGATGCCAGAAATTCCAGGGCAAAGGGGGTCCAGAGTATAAACAAGTGGCCACTGCCTCCACATGTAAATGGTCACTGCAGCAAGGAGCATTGGAAAGGCAAAGCATATACAAAAGAGAATTGCAAGCTCAACTTATCGACCAGCCTGCGACCAACCAAATTGACCTGTCCAACAGTATGCATTAAAAACAGGGGTTTAGGTGCACACATTTGCAAATACATGCGTAAGCCACAGATCCCCGGCAAGGCACCCCATTTTCTGTGGACCTAAATTCTAATTTCTGTGAGTCTCCAAGAATGGAAGCACAAGAATTTAGATGGACAGGTGTAGAGCAGATAAACCTGAAGGGTGCCCATCCCTTCTTAAAGGCACAGGGGCACACTGAAAACCCAGCCCAAAGCACTATGGCAGCAAAGGTGTCAGTGCATTGCCTGGCCAATATAATCCATAGTACAAACAAGTGGTCACTGCTGCTACCTTTAACTGGTCACTGCAGCAAGGAGCATTGGAAAGGCAATGCGTATACAAAAATTTAAGAGAATTCCAAGCTCAACTTACCGACCAGCCTGCAACCAACTGCATTGACCTGTCCAACGGTATGCATTAAAAATTCTCTTTGTTTTTTCTATATACATTGCCTTTCCAATGCTCCTTGCTGTAGTGACCAGTTACAGGTGGGGGTAGTGGCCACTTGTTTGTACTATGAATTATATTGGCCAGGCAACGCACTGACACCTTTGCTGCCATAGTGCTATGGGCTGGGTGTTCAGTGTGCCCCAAGTGCCTTTAAGAAGGGGTGGGCTTCTTTCATGTTTATCTGCCCTACAGCTGTACATCTAAATTCATGTGCTTCCATTGTTGGAGACTCACAGAAATTAGAATTTAGGTCCACAGAAAATGGGGTGCCTTGCCGGGGCTCTGTGGCTTACACATGCATTTGCAAATGTGTGCACCTAAACCTCTGTTTTTAATGCATACTGTTGGACAGGTCAATTTGGTTGGTCAATTGTGCTTGGAATTCTTTTTGTTTTTTGCAAAGGGGGTCCAGGCCTCATTAACGTCTGCCTTTAAACTGCTTGATAAATACATGGTAGGTTACTATAATAGACTATATATGTTATAAGAGGCATCACAAGCAGATTTAAATTTTAGATCCCTAGGTGCTTAACCTAAATATTGACAATTATCCACATATTCCAGTGATAGGGGACACTTGGATGACCACTCAGGTGTTTGATCAGACTGATGAGTGCATCAGGATTGTGGTGACTCAAGATTATGCCTCTCAAGAAATTTTGGTGATATAAGGCATGAATGTTTTGTGGGAACTAGATTTTGAACAGCTATTTAAGGAAGCTTTACTCAAAAAATTTTTCCGTGAGATGGCTAGCATGGTGTCAGTTACAAAGGTTTGTATATGCTTGTCGCTTCCACCAGACAGAGAACAACAAAGTGAAATGCAGGTGGGTAGTGACCTGGACTTTGTCCGTAGTGCAACATGGAAAGTCTTATTCCTGCTGTTACAGGAATCTGCTGTGCAGGAGATTACTCCAGAACAAGTGACACAATTTCAGCAATAAGTTTTAGAACATGTTTGCATTTACCAAAGGACCTTAGGCGTACCTCTGCTATAGATGACTCTATTTAAACAGATGAGACTGCCCCATTTGAGAAAGGTCAAAGATATGCTGCAAGGGAACATTGATTAACAGCTGGAGGAGCACAAGGTTGTGAGTAGAGACTTGTATTATGCACATTGTGACAGCTAACTTAAGCCTAGTGTATACTTTAAGGTTTTTTTTGGGGGTGCAACCTAGTGGGCTGAAGTAAAAACTGAGATGCTCGTGAGGAACTTGCTGTCGCCCCCCCCACCCCCCATACCAGAACACACTGGTCAATGCTCGCAGCCATTGGTTGACAGTGCTGATTGGATGTTGGTTTTCCTGAACTGCTGAAAACCAGCATCCGATCGGATGAACAGCTGCCTTCTGTCCGATAGGCTGATATACAAATTAGCCGAATATTAGGCAGTTTCTGTTGAACAGGCCGATATCGCCCGATGTTGAGCCCATGTGTACCAGGCTCCAGAAAGGAATTGGCTGAGATACATTGAAAAGACTTCAATGTCTCTCAGTTCCTTAGATACTGGCCTACGCTCTTGATGGTCTTGGTACCATGTATGGAACAAACCTGCAGAATGTAGTTAAAGTGTTCACATTCCTTGTGGATTATATTGGGTCCTATATAACTTCAAATTTCCACTAAGAAGGCACATCAGGGATTTGAAGTCAGGGCCTTGAGCCAAAAGACACCTGTACAAGTGAACCACATGTTTCCACAGGAGTTGGGCTGTGTTAACTACTTTCTATTTGTCTGATAGTAGGTATCATGATAGCAAATTTTGAAAAGTGGTTGAGAAAGAGTAGAACATAACGATGCCCTGGAGAGATCGCAGCCACTGAAAGAAAGTCCATAGTAGGAAATTTAAAAAGTTCTCCAGCGTTTACAACAAGCAAAGTCATGAGGCAGTTGTGCCTCTTGCACTTATCCCACTGCCTCAATAGATGTCTGATAGTGGGTGAGAGTTAGAGCCTTTCCCTATAACTAGGCTTCTAATTCCTGGCCTTGGTATGTGGGGAATGTTTTGTAGGCATAAAATTATTTGCTTCATGGGGCCACAGGTCACACTTCCTTCTTTCTAATGTTTGGATGTTATGGTCATCTTCCTGTAAATTTGGTGTTGAATACACTTGGACATGTAATTACACGGACCCCTGATAAGTGTGTCCAAACTCATTGGCATCGTTTGATGCAAGCCACACAATTGGTGATGAAGTAATATCAGAACTTGGCAGAAGAAGGTAAAAATCAAGCTTCTGCCATAGCAGCCTGGAGACAGAGTCTTGGTGCACAATCCCAAGCACGCTCAAAGTAGCAGATCAGGTCAAATGGGAATCAAATCCCTAATGCATGGGTGTCAAACTCAATTTCATTGCAAGCCACATCAGCATTATGGTTTCCCTCAAAGGACCATTGTATCTGACATGTGCTACGTACAATGTGCAGGGTTCAGGAGTGCATTACGCAAAGAGTGCAGAGTTCAGGATTATGCTATGTACAGAGTGCAGAGTTCACAAGAAGGCTAGGTTCAGAGTGCAGGATTGCATTATGCACTGATTGAGGGGTTCAGGACGTGCCATGTACAGAGTGCAATTCCTGTGGTGCCTTTTGCAGGGTTTAGGGGTGCACTAAATACAGAATGCAGGGTTCAGGAGTGTGTTATGTGCAGTGTGCAACTACAACCCCCCCCCTCAAGCTTCCTCGCATCTTTCTCTACTACCTTGCCCAACTCTAGTATTTACCTGTGCAGGGGGCTCTGCCTTGCAGGGAGAACGTTCTTTCTCAGATTCTGAAGGTCTCTCCCTGCTGTGCCCTGCCATGAGTGTATGCAGGCCTCTGTTAGTTCTGGGAGCAACTGAGAGCAAAGGCTTCTGTGCTTACAAGGGACAGAAGGGAGCAGAGGGTGAGAGCTGGAAGTAGCAGAATGGAGTTCCGACACAGTTTGGCTGCAAACATGGGTGTAAAGACCACATGATAAGGCCTGGTGGGCCAGATTCGGCCTTGTGTTTAACATATGGGTTGGACAGCAACCATAACTCAGATGACCAGTGTATGATCAAAATAAATCTCCCAGTATAAGGTCAAATTGAACCTCAGAAGCAGTGACATAAGAACTGCAATTGTGTGCATTCCATAAGGACTCTATCTCAACTGCTGAGGTTGTTGACTCTTCGCCATTTGCAGAGATACAGGAACCACTTACCTGGGTTCAGGAGAAATGTCCTCTGTGACCAAGACACTGTCAGAGTAGTATCTTTCCCCTCTTTCCTTGGGAGAGGCCTTAACCTTGGTGAAGGAAACCCCATTGATCTCCACTGCAACAGAAACCCAGGGCCAAGAAAGTCTTGACTTCCCTGATTCTCCTGTTGAGGAGCCTTGCCTGCTGATAGAGGACTCATGTCTGTCATAAATTAAATTTCTGCTCTTTACATTGTATGCTCCCAGTTGGTCCTACTAAAAGTCCAAGGACTGTATTTTTTAAGTGGGGGGTGGGGGTGATGTAGGCAGGTAACGTGGGTGCATCTGCCGCTGTCCCACTCAGTGATGATACCGCTTGAGTGGGTGCCAGTACAGAGAGTGAGGAGGCAATCCGCATATAATGGACTCACTTCCTGGTTAGCTGAAAGTAAACACATTGATGACACGATCGCTGCATACCTGCTCTGGAGAGGATTGACTTCCTCCAAGACTAGCCATCTTGGGGTAGTCTGTATCTGATTAGACACAGATCTCTCATGAGTTTTGGGCAGTCATCTTGAACTCAGAGAGGCTATATATGTAATATATATACACTATATTACAAAAAGAATTGGGACGCCTGCCTTGACATGCAGATGAACTTTAATGTCTTAGTTTGTAGAGTTCAATATTGAGTTGGCCCACCCTTTGCAGCTATAACAGCTTCAACTCTTCTGGGAAGGCTGTCCACAAGGTTTAGGAGTGTGTCTATAGGAATGTTTGACCAATCTTCCAGAAGCACATTTGTGAGGTCAGGCACTGATGTGGATGAGAAGGCCTGGCTTGCAGTCCCCGCTCTAATTCATCCCAAAGGTGTTCTATCAGGTTGAGGTCAGGACTCTGTGCAGGCCAGTGACCACAACCCGACGACATGACAACATCACCAAGCTGGTGGATGTTAGAGACCTTGCGTTCCTCCATCTTCCATTTGAGGATGCCCCATAGATGCTCAATAGGGTTTAGGTCTGGAGACATGCTTGTCCAGTCCAACACCTTTACCCTCAGCTTTTTTAGCAAGGCAGTGGTCATCTTGGAGGTGTGGTGTGTGTTTGGGGTCATTATCATATTGGAATAGTGCCCTGTGCCCAGTCTCTGAAGGGAGGGGATCATGCTCTGCTTCAGTATGTCACAGTACATGTTGGCAATCATGGTTCCCTCAATGAACTGTAGCTCCCCAGTGCTGGCAGCACTAATGCAGCCCCAGACCATGACACTCCCACCACCATGCTTGACTGTAGTCAAGACACACTTGTCTTTGTACTCCTCACCTGGTTGCCGCCACACACGCTTGACACCATCGGAACCAAATGTGTTTATCTTGGTCTCATCAGACCACAGGACATGGTTCCAGTAATCCATGTCCTTAGTCTGCTTGTCTTCAGCAAACTGTTTGCGGGCTTTCTTGTGCATCATCTTTAGAAGAGGCTTCCTTCTGGGATGACAGCCATGCAGAAAATATGATGCAGTGTGCGGCAAATGGACTGAGCACTGACAGGCTGATCCCCCACCCCTTCAACCTCTGCAGCAATGCTGGCAGCACTCATAAGTCTATTTCCCAAAAACAACCTCTGAATATGCCGCTGAGCACGTGCATTCAACTTCTTTGTTTGACCATGGCGAGGCCTGTTCTGAGTGGAACCTGTCCTGTTAAACCACTGTATGGCCTTGGCCACCGTGCTGCAACTCAGTTTCAGGGTCTTGGCAATCTTCTTACAGCCTAGGTCATCTTTATGTAGAGCAACAGTTCTTTTTTTCAGATCCTCGGAGAGTTCTTTGCCATGAGGTGCCATGTTGAACTTCCAGTGACCAGTATGAGAGAGTGAGAGCGATAACACAAAATTTAAGACACCTGCTCCCCATTCACACCTGAAACCTTGTAACACTAACAAGTCACATGGCATCA
This sequence comes from Glandirana rugosa, assembly GCA_018402905.1. Classification (NCBI taxonomy): domain Eukaryota; kingdom Metazoa; phylum Chordata; class Amphibia; order Anura; family Ranidae; genus Glandirana; species Glandirana rugosa. The sequence goes on along the minus strand of BLSH010355584.1, from coordinate 379,258 downwards.
GGGAGGGAAAATGGCTAATTGGGCCCAATTTGGACATTTTCACTTAGGGGTGTACTCACTTTTGTTGCCAGTGGTTTAGACATTAATGGGTGTGTGTTGAGTTATTTTGAGGGGACAGCAAATTTACACTGTTATACAAGCTGTACACTCACTACTTTACATTGTAGCAAAGTGTAATTTCTTCAGTGTTGTCACATGAAAAGATAGAATAAAATATTTACAAAAGTGTGAGGGGTGTACTCACTTTTGTGAGATACTGTATATATGTATATACATATATAACCTGCTGGGTCATTTTGGCATGCCCTGCGGTGTGTATACAAATAGGGGCACACAATTGCTCAATCCACACCCCCAGGGACACCCCTGAAGCACAGTGTATTTGTGTACATGTTTTTATTATTATTATAATACAGAATGTATATAGTGCCAACAGTTTATGCAGCGCTTTACAATGTAAAAGGGAGATAATACAGTTACAATACAATAAAATACAAGAGGATTAAGATGGCCCTGCTCAGAAGAGCTTACAATCTAATAGGGTGGGGCAGGTAGTACAAAAGGTTCTAACTGTGGGGAATGAGTTGATGGAAGTGGTAAAAGATTAGTTGGAGGTGTGATAAGCTTCCCTGAAGAGGTGAGTTTTAAGGGATTGCCTGAAGGTAGCAAGAGAAGGAGATAGACAGACAGGTTGAGGTGTAGAGTTCCAGAGGATGGGAGAGGCTCTGGAGAAATTCTGGAGATGAGCATGGGAGGAGGAGACGAGGGAGCTTGAGAGTAGGAGGTCTGGGGAGGAACGGAGAGGACGGTTTGCGGGATATTTGGAAACAAGTTTGGTGATGTAGCTCGGGGCAGAGTTGTGAATGGCTTTGTAAGTTGTGGTTGGTATTTTGAATTTAATTTGCTGGGTGATTGGGAGCCAGTGTAGGGATTGGAGGAGAGGGGTAGCAGGCACTGAGCGGTTGGTAAGGTGGATAAGTCTAAGGAAGAAAAAAACAAGAGAGGGGCGCACCGACCTCGTGCAATACCGTTTAAAAGGTTTATTAAAAGCAATAAGGTTAAAAATATACTCACAAACGGAGCAGTAAAGACAAACAAGAAGAAAAGTGGTCGTGAAGCCTCCAGGGCATCTACGGATCTCCACCTCAGCAGGGGGATCGGACGGTGTCCGTGTGGCCAGGCTGACACGTTTCCAGGGCGAACCCTCTTGCTCAGAGCCTCACGATCACTTTTCTTCTTGTTTGTCTTTACTGCTCTGTTTGTGAGTATATTTTTAACCTCATTGCTTTTAATAAACCTTTTAAACTGTATTGTAACTGTATGTGCCCCTCTCTTGTTTTTTCTTCCTTAGTGCTTTGTGATGCCCATGATCCCGAGGAGGGCTGCAAGACCTTTGGGTGTGGAATGTTACTTACATCTATAGAGACTTGAGACACTATTATCTACTAGTATTCTGTCTCTGCTCCATTACATGACTCTTGGCTGATGAATCTGAGCACAGGAGGTTTAGGTCTTTGTTTTTCTATTATGCAGGTGGATAAGTCTGGCAGCAGCATTCATGACAGACTGAAGTGGTGATAGCCTATGGAGAGGGAGGCCAATGAGAAGGGAGTTGCAATAGTCAAGGTGAGAGATAACAAGGGAGTGAATGAAGAGCTTGGTGGTTTCATTTGTTAAAAAGGGGCGTATTTTAGAGATGTTACTGAGGTGAAGTCTACAAACTTTTGACAACGATTGGATTTGAGGCTGAAAGGACAGGTCAGAGTCTAGGATTACACCAAGTAGCCTGGTGTAAGGGATTGATGGTTGCATTATTGATTTTGATGGAAAAGTCATGGGGGGGCAAGGGCGGGGGGGAATATTATCAGCTTGGTTTTAGAGAGATTTCGTTTAAGCAAGTGGTGTGACATCCATGCTGATATGTCAGTTAGTAAGTTAGTAATGCAAGAGGTGACTGAAGGAGTGAGGTGAGAAGTAGACAGATAGATTTGGGTGTCATCGGCATATATGTGGTATTGGAAACAGTGGGCGGCTATCAAGTGACCAAGGAAAGAGGTATAGATAGAGAAGAGAAGGGGTCCAAGAACAGAGACTTGGGGGACCTGGACAGAAAGGGGCAATGGAGAGGAGGAGACAGAGTTGTAGGTTACACTGAAGGAGCGCTGTGATAGGTAAGAGGAGAACCAGGATAGAGCAGAATCTTGGAGACCAAGGGAACGGAGTTTATTGAGAAGGAGCGGGTGGTTGACAGTATCAAAGGCCGCAGAGAGGTCAAGCATTAGAAGTATGGAGTAGTGGCCAACTGGCCATTGGTTTTAGCAGTTAGTAAATCGTTAGTGAATTTTAGTAAGGCAGTTTCTGTGGAATGTTGTGAGCGAAAGCAAGACTGTAAGGGGTCAAGAAGGTTATTTTCACTGAAGTAAGAGCTAAGACGGTTGTAGACTAAGCGTTCTAGAAGTTTAGAGGGGAATGGGAGCAATGAGATGGGCCTTAAGTTGTTCAGGTTGGTGGGGTCCAGTGAGGGTTTTTTAAGTATGGGAGTGATCTGCGCATGTCTTAGAGAGGAGGGGAAGGTGCCACTAAAGAGGGAGAGATTGAAGATGTGAGTGAGGGAGCATAGGATAGAATAAGAGGGTGACTGTAGTAGTTGTGAGGGAACAGGATCTAGGGGACAGTTGGTTAGGTGGGCATCTTAAAAAAGTTCCATAATCTCTTCAGTAGTAGCCAGTTCAAAAGAGGAGAGTGTTGACTGTGCTGTTAGCCAAAGTATGTTGGATGGGGAAGATGTACGCATAGTGGTGGTGTCCTCACATATTGCATCAATATTGTCTTTAAAGTGATTGGCGATCTCTTGGGCAGTGAGTGAATTAGTGGGTAGAGTGGGTGGGGGATGAAGCAGAGAGTTAAAGGTTGAGAAGAGCCGACTTGGACTGGATGATAAGGTAGTAATAAGAGAGACAAAGTAGGCATGTTTGGCAGCATGGAGGCAGGAATTGTATTTTAGAAGGGCAGATTTATATAGGGTGAAGTCCTGCAGGCATTAGGTTTTACGGCACAGTCGCTCAAGAGTGCAGCAATGTCTATTGAGATTTCTAGTGTTGTCAGTTTGCCATGGTTGTAATGATCAGAGCCCGATTCTGCATTAAGTTAGAGGAGCAAGTGCATCCAGTGATAATGAGAGTAAACTGTTGTAGACAGAGGTGGCCAGGTCAGGAAAAGACAGGGTAGAGATTTTGTCATATAGGTGGTCAGTAGCAGAATAGAGAAGAGAAGGGCTAAAGTGGCGGAGGTTCCCACATGTGATCGTTTGCTGCTTGGAGGGATGGGTGGTTGGAGGCAAGGATACAGTGAAACTGATGAGGTTGTGATCAGAGAGAGGAAAGGGGGTGTTGGTGAGATTGCCAGGAGTGCAGAGATGGGAGAATACAAGGTCAAGGGTATTACCACTGGAGTGAGTGGAAGTGTGTGTCCATTGGGTTAGGTCAAAAGATGATGTTAAGTTGAGAAGTTAAGGCTGTAGCTGGGCTGTCAACATTGTCAGGAATGTTGAAGTCACCAAGAATGACTGCGGGTATTTCAGAGGAGAGAAAGTAGAGTAGCCAGGCAGCAAAGTCATTAAAAAAGCGCGATACTGATCCAGGGAGCCGATATATTGCTGCAATCCTCAGAGAAATGGGAGAAAACAGATGAATACAGTGCATCTCGAAAGAAGAGAGGGAGAGAAAGGGAGGGATAGGAAGGACTTTGAAAGTGCATTGTAAGGATAGAAGTGATCCAACTCCACCTACTTTCCCCCCACTGGGTCCGGGGGAGTGAGTCGAGTGAAGGCCACCATGAGAGAGGGCAGCAGGAGAGGCTATGTCAAAACCAGGTTTCAGTTATGGTGAGTATGTTAAATCTATGAGAGATGAAAAGGTCATGCACAGATGTGCACTTATTACAGATGGAGAGGGCGTTTCAAAGGGTGCATGAGATTGGGGGGCTGATTTGTGGAAACAGGGGGAGATAGAAATTAAATTGAGCTGATTGTGGTTGTTGCCAGAGGAGGAGGGGTGCCAGATATGTGGTTTGCAGTTAAATAATGGAGGACCAGGATTTGGAGAAATGTCACCTGAGACAAGGAGAAGGAGGAGGGTGAGGAAGGTAAGATTGGAGTGGGATGTATATGAGCACACATATTTAACTGTCCTGGTGTTTAGGTCAGCAGGCTGGTTCAGCAATTGCAGAAGGTGATGGGTGGATATGTGCATGCTGTGGGGTAGTGGCGAGGGGTAGAGCAAGGATAGTTTCAGGATAGAAGACACTGATGTGAGAAGGAAGAGTTGAAGGAGCATGTTAGTGGATAGAGAATGGGAATCTGACCTCAAATAAATTCAATGTCAAATGCTGGTTTCAACTGTAATGGCATTCATACTATCCTCCATTTTTGGCAAAGCACAAATGGTCCCCACACACAATCATATGCTTGTGACTTTTGATCACCCTTATAGTGACCAGTACACCTCTGGAAGCTCAGGAGGACAGGACTGTAAAAACAGTATGGTAGATCATCATTCCTTGCGCACACTTCATGTTGAATCTGGAAAAGACCTTGCCTTGGTACACTCCTGACAACTTTGTACTTTTATGATCTAATAAAAAAACAGGTTGGTTATATAATAAGATAAAGTGCAGCGCTATGTCAAAAATTAGGTAAAAACTTTTCATAAGTCCTTTTTAAAGTCCTTTTAAAATAAATTTTTCAAACGTAAAATTCATTGGAGTGATGCCTTCTAATTGTGAATGTGCATCCTAAAGATTCATTACAGGTGGCCGCTCACCTTCAGACTGCAGGCTCAAAGCCTTAGTACGCCTTCCCCTATGGGGTTCAGAAGTACACACTGCAGGTAGAGTCAGTCAAATATCCTCGATATGTACATGAAAAGAGAAAAAATGTGCACATCTAGTGTTCTCTGTATATACAACAGTTCAAAAGGAAGATAGCCCCCCTGGTGCTGGGAATAGTAGAAAACGAACACAGGTGTGCAAACAAGATCCTCCACCACACTTATGAACACACTGCCTCTCACCTCCCCCTCAGGACCACAAGGCCCATAATGCACCTTCCACAATAAGGAAAAATGAACTGCTGCCGACTTGACTCCTCTCTTAATGAATTGACCAATGTACTCCCATGCAAAAAAAGAGATGCCACATCTAATGCTCTCCGTATGCACACTTCTTTTAATGTTAAAGTATAAAATAGACTCACATTTAAGAGCACCCGTTCCGGGTGCAAATATCTCAGCATAGATCCATATAAATTCAATACACGCGCTGCTGACACAAAGATGGCCGCATGTGAGGTCAGACGCCGCTCCTCCACGTACGCGTTGCGTCCTGGGCGGGACTTCCTCAGCGTAGGAGCTCCCACGCTGAGGAAGTCCCGCCCAGGACGCAAAGTGTACGTGGAGGAGCAGCGTCTGACGTCACCCGCGGCCATCTTTGTGTCAGCAGCGCGTGTATTGAATTTATATGGATCTATGCTGAGATATTTGAACTCGGAACGGGTGCTTTTAAATGTGAGTCTATTTTATACTTTAACATTAAAAGAAGTGTGCATACGGAGAGCATTAGATGCGGCATCTCTTTTTTTGCATGGGAGTACATCGGTCAATTCATTAAGAGAGGAGTCAAGACGGCAGCAGTTCATTTTTCCTTATTGTGGAAGGTGCATTATGGGCCTTGTGGTCCTGAGGGGGAGGTGAGAGGCAGTGTGTTCATAAGTGTGGTGGAGGATCTTGTTTGCA